>CM021105.1:447727807-448012728 GCA_007115665.2 Sequoiadendron giganteum
ACCCTACACTCTCAATCCTCATCCCTATACCCTATACCCTAAACCCTATAATGAAACACTAAATCCTACATTAAACCTTTTACCCTAAACCTTAAACCCTAAACCCTAAACCCTCAACCCTAAACCCTATACCGAATATTTTAATCCCTAATCCCTATACTCTATATAGTTAACCCTACACCCCCAACCTTGAACACTATACCTCAACCCTACAAGTTCAACCCTCATCCTTATACCCTATATGCTCAACCTTATAACCTGAGCCTTGAACATCATCCCCCAACCCTATACTTAAACCCTAAACCCTAAACGCTAAACCTCAATCTGAAACCCAATTCCCTCAACCCTATACCCATTATTCTAAACCATCATCCCTATACCATATACACTTAGTCCTATACCCTCAACCCTATACGCATTATTCTAAACTATAATCCCTGTACCCTATACACTTAGCCCTATACCCTCAACCTTGAACACAATCCCTCAACCATCAAGCCTCATCTCTTTACCCTACATCCTCAACCTTATACCCTAAATCATAAACATTATCCCTCAACCCTATACTTAAAAAGAAAACCCTAAAATCTCAAGTCTTAACCCTATACCTTATACCCTTAACCCTACAACCTAAACCCTAATCCCTATACCATATACACTTAACCTCATACCCTTAACCCTGAACATTATACCTCAACCCTCAACTCTTAAACTTGTACATAAATCCTAAAACCTAAACCATCAACCCTAAACCTAATATCATCAACCCATTACCCTCAACTATATACCCAATATCCTAAACCATAATCCATATACCCTATACACTTAACCTTATATCCTCAACCCTAAACACTATCCCTCAACCCTCAACCCTATACCTTAAACCCTAAACCCTCATCCATCATCCCTGTACCATATACCCTCAACTTTATACCTGATATCCTAAACCCTAAACCTTATTCCCTATACAATTAACCCGATAACCTCAACCCTATACCTTAAACACTAAACCTTACACTCTCTACCCTCATAGGGGGAGAGAGAAATAGGGGGAGGGAGGGATTTCATAGGGAAGGATTGGGGAGAGAGAGAGAGAGGTTGGGAGGGAAAGAGGAGAAAAAGATAAGTAGAGAGGGAAGGAGAGGTAGAGATACATGAGAGATAAAGAGTAGATAAGGAAGTATAGATGGAGGGAGAGGTATGGAGGGAGAGAGAGGGACGTGAAAGAGAGGTGAGATAGAGAGAAATAAAGAGAGTTTGGTATGGAGTCAATTTCATTGAGTTGGCAAGCTAGTGGGCCCACTAGCTTGGCAATTCGTTGAAATTGGCAATGTAGTGGCCTGTTTGAAAAAATGGGTCCAAGAAATGGGGTCTCTCGATGATGTAAATCACCGAGAGACCCCATTTCTTGGACCCATTTTTTCAAACAGGGTAATTTAGGTTGCCAATTTCACCCTCTCTCAGGTCTCTCTCTCTCTCCCCTAAACTCTAATCCCTATACCCTATAAACTTAACCTTAAACCTTCAACCTAATGCAATCAACTCTATACCTAGTATCCTAAACCCTAATCCCTATACCCTATAAAATTAACCTTACACCTTCAACCCTATACCTTAAACCATAAACCCTACACTCTCAATCCTCATCCCTATACCCTATACCCTAAACCCTAAAGATCATCCTTGAACCCTGAACCCTATAATTAAACACTAAATCCTACATTAAACCTTGTACCGTAAACCTTAAACCCAATACCCTAAACCCAATACCCTCAACCCTATACCAAATATTTTAATCCCTAATCCCTATACTCTATACAGTTAACCCTACACCCCCAACCTTGAACACTATACCTTAACCCTACTAGTTCAACCCTCATCCTTATACCCTATACACTCAACCTTATAACCTAAGCCTTGAACATCATCCCCCAACCCTATACTTAAACCCTAAACCCTACATTCAACCTTGTACACTAAACCCTAAACCCTAAACCTCAATCTGAAACCCAATACCCTCAACCCTATACCCATTATTCTAAACCCTAATCCCTATACCCTATACACTTAGCCCTATACCCTCAACCTTGAACACTATCCCTCAACCCTCAAGCCTCATCTCTTTACCCTACATCCTCAACCTTATACCCTAAACCATGAACATTATCCCTCAGCCCTATACTTAAACAGAAAACCCTACAATCTCAAGTCTTAACCCTATACCTTATACCCTTAACCCTACAACCTAAACCCTATAACATATACCCTATACACTTAACCTCATACCCTTAACCCTGAACATTATACCTCAACCCTCAACCCTTAAACTTGTACATAAATCCTAAAACCTAATATCCTCAACCCAATACCCTCAACTACATACTCAATATCCTAAACCATAATCCATATACCCTATACACTTAACCTTATACCCTAAACCCTAAACACTATCCCTCAACCCTAAACCTTCAACCCTATTCCATCATCCCTATACCATATACCCTCAACTTTATACCTAATATCCTAAACCCCAAACCTTATTCCGTATACAATTAACCCTATAACATCAACCCTATACTTTAAACACTAAATCTTACACTCTCAACCCTCATAGGGGGAGGGAAGGATTAGGGAGGGAGGGATTGGGGAGAGAGAGAGAGGTTGGGAGGGAAAGAGGAGATAAATATAAGTAGAGAGGGAAGGAGAGGTAGAGATACAAGAGAGATAAAGAGTAGATAAGGAAGTATAGATGGAGGGAGAGGTATGGAGGGAGAGAGAGGGAGGTGAGAGATAGGTGAGATAGAGAGAAGTAGAGAGAGATAGAGATAGAGGGAAGGAGGGAGGGTGGGAAAGATATGGGAGGAAGGGAGAGGTAAAGAGGGATATGTGAGATAAAGATAAGTGGAGAGATAATGGTGACATATAGAGAAGGAGAGAGTTATAGAGAGGGAAAGAGAGAATGGTGAAATAGAAAGGAGAGAGTGAGAGAGAAAGAGGGTGAGGGAGGAGTGAGAGAGAGTGAGAGAGAGAGGTAGAGGGAGGGAGAGGAGAGATAGAGAGTATATAGGGGAAAAGGTAGGGAGAGAGAGGGCTAGGGGAGATAAAGATAATTAGAGAAAGACATAGAGGTAGAGAGAAGTAGAGAGATAATAAGGAGGTAGAGAGGTGGGGGGAGTGATGGATGGAGAGGTAGGTAGAGAGGTATTAGGGAGATAGAGAGTAGAGAGGGAAGTAGAGGGAGAGGTATGGAGGGGAGAGAGGGAGGTGAGAGAGAGGTGAGATAGAGAGAATAGAGAGAGTGTGGTAGGGAGTGATGGAGGGATATGTAGCTAGAGAGGGATAGGTGAGATAGAGAGAAGTAGAGAGAGATAGAGATAGAGGGAAGGGTGGGTGAGAGAGGGGAGGAAGGGAGAGGTAAAGAGGGATAGGTGAGATAAAGATATGTAGAGAGAGAATGGTGACATATAGAGAAGTGGAGAGTTACAAAGAGGGAAAGAGAGAATGGTGAGATAAAGAGGAGAGAGTGAGAGAGAAAGAGGGTAAGGGAGGAGTGAGAGAGAGTGAGAGAGAGAGGTAGAGGGAGGGAGAGGAGAGATAGAGAGTAGATAGGGGAAAAGGTAGGGAGGGAGACATCTAGTGAGAGAGAGAGAGGGATAGGGGAGATAAAGTTAATTAGAGAGGGAAGGAGAGGTAGAGAGAGAGTAGAGACGGAATGAGGGAGGGAGGGAGAGAAGCAATATAGAGAGGTGTAGAGAGAATGTTAGGGAGTGATGGATGGAGAAGTAGGTAGAGAAGGATTAGGGAGGTAGAGAGTAGAGAGGGAAGGAGAGGGAGAGGTATGGATGGAGAGAGTGGGAGGTTAGATAGAGAGTAATGGAGAGAGAGTGGTAGGTTGTGATGGATGGAGAGCTAGGTAGAGAGGGAGAGAGAGGGAGAGAGATGTAGTGAGGGAGAGAGAGGTGAGATAGAGAGAAATAAAGAGTGTTTGAAGGAGAGGTAGGTAGAGAGAGGGAGAGAGGAGATAAAGATAAGTAGAGATGGAAGGAGAGGTAGAGAGAGAGGTGAGATAGAGAGAAGTAGAGAGGGAATGAGGGAGGGAGGGAGAGAGGTGTAGAGAGAGTGGTAAGGTTTGATGGATGTAGAGGTAGGTAAAGAGAGATGGGAGATAAAGAGTAGATAGGGAAGAAGAGAGGGAGAGAGAAGTATGGAGGGAGAGAGAGGGAGGTGAGAGAGAGGTTTGCTAGAGAGAAACAGAGAGAGGGGTAGGGCGTGATGGAGGGAAAGGTAGGTAGGTAGAGAGAGAGAGAGGGGGGGAAGGGAGATAGAGACAAGTAGAGAGGGAAGGTGGGAGAGAGGGAGAGATAAGTGAGGTAGAGAGAATTAGAGGGAAAATGAGAGAGAGATACAAAGAGAGAGATTTCTTGAGATCAAGGGAGAGAGAGTCAGAAAAAGGGATAGAGATAGTGAGAGAGAGGTCTAGAGTGTAAGGGATAAAAATGAGTGAGATGGAGAGAGAAATAACACAATTTTCTGATTACTGAAGTTTAACCTCCTGATTATTGAAATTTGACTAAGTTTGAAACTTGTGAGATCTTCCAAAAACTAGAAGAGAGAGAGGGGAGAGAGGGAGGAAGGGAGAGAGAGAGGGAGTGGAGAGATAAAGAGTAGAGAGAAGGAGAGAGAGAGAGAGATAAATGATAGAACTTGTTGACTACTAAAATATGACCTCCTAATTATTGAAATTTGACATGCTAATTACTGAAATTTGACTAAGTCTACAATTTTAAATATCTTCCAAAAACTAGACTTTGTGCATTATTATTCCTAGAGATCTGAAACCACTCTCAAACATCCTGGAAGTATATACATGAAATATAACTTAAAGTATAAGAAAGTAAATTTCCATATATAAATGTCAACTTAAATGTTTATTTCATGGTATATAGTATCCCTAAAAGATAACAAGAGGAGATAAGAGAAAGAGAAGAAAAAAATTCAATGTAGACCAAAACGGGAGCGCATTATAACGTGCTCACGTTTTGTCAATGCATTCACAAAATAGGTCAAAACTAAGATATAACTTGAGCGCATTATAACGCGCTTGCATTATATCTTGCTTTGGGAATTCCCAAATGTTGGCCTTGGTATTTCCCTTGGAATACCAACCCAAAGGCTTGGAGGGCATTCCCAATGACCAGAGACGTGCTTTTAAAAAATATTCCATATTTCACATGGTTCAATATCAAAAAAATAAAGCACATGGGTAATGTTGGGTTCTTTCTTAGCTATCCAACAATGTAAAAATTTTCACTTTCTGAAAATATTAAGCCTTTCATCCATAATTTATTTTATTTGTATGTCTTTTTTTTTCCAAAAAGCAATGTTTGGTAATTTTTTCATTATAAATTAACTATTAATCGATTTTTCAAATAAATTATTTTTTTAGAAACTAGACTCCATTCTACAAATTTTAAAAAGTAAATAAAAATAAATTCAATTAGTTTCCAAAATTTGTAGGGGTAGCATGGCCAAAATTCTATTTTTCTGGAAATGTCCACTTCAAAAATTAGTAAAAAATTAAATATTCATTAAAAAATTATTAGAAAAATCATGCATCAACTACATACTATTAACTAACTTCTGATGATTGTGATTTTAAAAATACTAAAAAAAAGTTCATCGTACGAGGGTCGTACAAGAGTTGCTATGGTATGTTTTTTTGACAAGAACAACACCAATTTGTGTACGTCCCTCATTTGAACCCCTTAATCTCAACCATTTTCAAAATAAATTAGTAGTTTAGAAAGTAGACTCAGAGAACTTGAATCCTTCTTTTTGTTCCATCTCAAAATTTTGAGTGTAAGTATCCTCAATTTCAAATCCAAGGTCAGTATTTCCTGATTTCTGAAAAAAGCTATCCACTTAAGTCCCCTTTTTGGGAACCATCTTGGTGCACTTACCCATGTCCAACCTATAATAAATTTAGAGAAAAACCATAACACACCTGTGCAACACAAATCGATACTACAACATATTGTTTCCTATTTTTATCAAATTTCTCAACATCTTCATCACATACAACAATAATCTCTCTCAACCACTAAAATTGAAGCTAATGACAATCCAAGCCTATTGAAATTAATGACAACACATTCATACTTAAAACAATCCCCCCCTTTGTCATTTATGGAAACTAAAAATGTTAAAAAACAATAAAAGATAACTCTCCTTTCTTTTTTTATTGATTAGAAAACTTACACAAATTTTTCTCTCCCCCTTTCAACTTACTCTTTTTCACATTCTTCACTCTCCCATCAAAAAGAATTATTAGACAACATACACAAATTTCTCCCCTAGATACCTTATATTGTTTCACATGATTCTCTCTCCCACTTTGACATTAATGGAAAAGGATAAAATGTTTTTCATTGTTCTCCCTCTTTGACATTGAACCAAGATACTTGCTACTATTCCCACATAGAAAAACTACTCACCACTATTCCTTTACTACTCTGAATACTTCCCCTTAGGAGTACATACAAACCAAATCAACAAACTCTATAAAATGACAACTCATTCCATACTACAACATTGCCAATACCTACTCTCCTTGAGAGGTAGCAAAAAACATCAGTCTAGAATAAAGGATATATCATGAGATCCACTAAACTGATGCATATCCTTATGCATCTAGTTCAAAGAAGGAGTCTAAATGACCCCCAACTTGTCCAAGAGATACTAAAAAGTATCCTTAGGAATAACCTTAGTGAATATCTCAACAATATAATCCTTTTTAGGCACATATTCAAGCTTCAATTCATTCTCCACAACCTTCTCTCTCATAAATTGATATCTGATTGAAATATGTGTTATCCTTGAATGCATCACTAGGTTCTTTAAAAAATTTATTTGTAAAGTGCGAAAAAAAAAATCCATAAAAACATAATGACAATACTTAAAATAAATTCCATTATATTCCAAATAAGTTGTCATCACATTCATTCATTCATTCATAAAAACAAGTCGAATACATAAAACAACATAAAAGTCGAAAGATAACATCATATTATTCAGTGTAAATCTTACAAGTGTCGAAATACACATTTCCAATAGCATTTACAATGGAGGATACATATCTAGTTTACAAATTCGAGACTTAGGCAGTCAGTCGCCATAAGCTCATCAATACATATACATCATGAATAATAAAGCATTTTAAAAGAAGAATCAGTCAGTCGATCTTCTATCCATAAGCAAATCTTCAAAAGAAGACGAGAACAAGGATCAAGTGCTTTTGCCCCCAACCTCGAAGCTTATGCTTCCCCGGAATTTCTTAGTCAATCAAGAAATACCCGACCCTGCACGAATTGCTTAGCAAAAAGCAGTCTACGAGCAAGATGGAATTTGGTGCAAGCCTAGTACTACTAGTAATCCACAAGCATTTTCTAATTCAGTTAAGAAAGAAGCAAGTTCGGTACTAGGATATGGTAGAGAGCAAAAATAACCCATCTGTTTCAATGGTACAAAATAATTACTTAGCCAAGTAAGATGTCATGCATGACAATAAAATGTAGTTTTGGAAAAAAGCAAAACCACACTCTCTATTTACCCATATTCGGCACCCGTCCCGAAAGGTAACTTTCCCAAAAACATCGCATGCAGAATTATCTATCATTCTTGCATGGTTCATACAGTCAATCACAATCTTTCAACATTTAACTAAAAACAACATTTATAATGAAAACAGTTTATCAAACACCACTTTTCATTGTTCCAATTCGCATAAAGACATAAAATCAGCATTTAATTCAGTCATTTAAACAATCAAATAAGTTTCAAAAACAAAGGTGTATCTCCAGTATGTTAAATAATTACATGTAAAAACGAAATTTATAAGAGTACACATTCAATTGTTTATACTCCTGTTAATTTAAAGTTGTTCGAAGTCATTCTGAAGGTTTTCAATTAATCAAATTTGAAGTTAATTCTGTCTTTTATTTTCAGTTTTCAAACATTATTCTCAATCAAAAAAATATACCTATTTTCTGTTCATAATCGTTTTGATTTTCTAAAAAGATAAATATCGTTTCTAGATTTGATAAATTCTCCTAATTTTCATCTCTCCTTTTAATGCATAATTTCAAATCAGTAAATCCTAATTTCTAAGCAAAATAAACAATTTTCTGTTTTTGTGTTTTTGTTATCAACAATTTGTGTTTCCTCTCAGCACAATTCAACTAATTTGTATCAGCATGATTTCGTTTTTCTCAATATTGTAAGTTAGATTCCAAGTTTAATATGTTTTTTTAATTTTTGGTTTATTGTTCTCAGAATGATCTTGATCAGAATTTTGTCTAATTCTCAACATAATATATAAGATTTTCTGTTTCAAATCTTCTCTTGAATTCTGGAAATTAAAACTCAATTGAATTTTTCCTAACATGAAGATTTAACTATTGATTGTCCAATTAATATTTTTGTCTAAATTTTGTCTATAATTTTAAAAAAATCAATACAATTTTGTTTCAGTTTTCTATTTTTACATACTTCAAATATAATTTTGACAGTCATTATTTGTTTTTGTCTATTCTAATCCTTCTTTACCCTAGATTTCTTATCACTTAAATTCTTCTATATAATCACTCTCAGAATTATCAGAAAACAAAATGGATTATCTAATTTACAATTAAAATCTTCAAACCCCTACCTGGTAATTTCGTTCTGCTAATTCTTTCAGCCTTTTCTCCTTTGGTTGTTCTGCTTCTATCCAAATTGTTATTTGGTCTGCTAAATTTTCTCTACTTTGTTACTAACTGTTGCTTCTTTAATTTCTATCTTCTGCCTTTCTGCTCACTGTTATTCTTCCCCTGTGCAGGTGTAGGAAGGAGTGGAGAAGGGAGGAGGTAGTGCGTGCCTTCCCTGGCCGCACCTTCTCCTTCTCTGGTGCTTGGAAGAGGGAGACTCTTCCCTTGGCTGCTGGCTGCGTAGACTTCCAAGAGGGAAGTTGACTGTGTATGGAGTGGAGTTTCCCAAACCGTGTCCTCCTTGCTGCGTGGGGAGTCTCCTTTATTGCTATGGGTGGCGTAGTGCATGAGAGGGCTGCACAGTTTGCAGAGGAATGTGAGTGTGTAAGGTAGGTTGAGGCATGAGGTGAAAGGAGTATGGATAGCACCCCTCCTCTAACAGAAAATTTCCCTTCCTCCTTCCTTAATCTCCACTAAGAATCTGAGAAATAAAGACAATTGTCTCTGCCTTCTTGAATTTTGAATTTCTGTGTGTTGCCCAAATTTTGAAATTCTTCAAGGTCTAAATTTTTCCTGTCTCTCTCTAAATTCGATTTTTTTTTGTATATGCAATTCTCTATTTGTTTTCAATTTGGATTTTCCTCAGATATATTTGTTTTCCTCATGCATTCATGCATGCTCAGATCCACCATTCTCTCCAATTTGATCTTTAGATCAAATTCATAACTCACAGTGCAAGATATTTAAAGATATTTTTAAATCTTCCACTTTTGCTGAGTTCAAATTTGCTTGCAATTCTTAATTTCAAATTTTTGAACGTATTTCAATTCCCAATTCATAATTTAATTAAATTTACAAAATGAATCTATTTCAAAATTTAAAATTCATTTATTTTCTCTATTTCCAATTTAAATATCATTTAAATTAAAAAAATAACTTTATTAAACTAATATTTAATAAAAATCAAGTTTAAAACTCAATTACATTAATTTTCAAATTTTCAACTTCATATTTCAAAAATAAGAATAAGATATTAAATTCACCCTCTATTTTATTTAAATTGCATTAAATTTCATAATTTAACGAAATTATCTACGAAAACATATTTTACAATTTTCTAAGAAATCACACCAAAACTAAAATTTTCGATTTGCAAACATAATATACGCACGAGACATTTAAAATATCAATCTACGTGAGTGTGTGAGATCCCATCTATTCGAACACATCAATCGGCTAAACAACTCTACCTGATCGTTGTTCTCGCCTTCAACCTCATTCACCTATTTCGTGCGTTCACTTGCACTCAATTCATCATCAGTAATGACAAACCCCAAAATAAATGTAAATATGATAATTGCATTTTAATTTCAATTAAATTTCATCTTTATTTCATTTCAAATTTCAATTAAATCATCTTCATAATAATCATTAAATAGTCTAATTTGACATAAATGATAAAGTCTGCATTTAAATAGATAAGCGTAAATTTCATACGTGACATTATTAAACTTGTATTGTCACAAAAGATAGAAATAGGCTCATCATACACCACTTTGATATTCTTTAAAGTTTTCCTCATCCAAAACACTTGTGTAGCAAGATGCAATTGCAATACACTCAACCTCTATAGTAGATAAATAAATTGAATCTTATTTCTTGTTTAGCCATGACACTAGTCTATGTCCAAGAAAGAATGCACCACCACTTATAATTTTTATATTATCCACACAACTAGCTGAATATGCATTTGTGTAAGCACTTAATGTAAATTTTGTATCCTTCGAACACCATAAGTCATTTTGAAGTTCCCTTTAGGTATCTAAATATCCTCTTCACCATTGCAACATGTGACTCTCCAAGATCTTGAAATCTAGCCACAAGACAAATTACATGCATGATATCCAATCTAGTAATAGTCAGATATAGCATTATACCAATCATAGATATGTATTTTCTCTAATCAACCTTAGGGGATTCATCATTCTTTCTCAATTTGTAGCTAGTAACCATAGGGGTACATATCAGTTTGGAGTATTCCATTCCAAACTTCAACATCTCTTTGACATACTTTTAATATGAAATGAATCTTCCTTTATCTATTTGATTTATTTTTAGCCCAAGGAAGAAATTGATACCCTCAAAATAGAAATCTCAAACTCTTTTTGCATTTATTTTGTAAATTTCTTAGACATAGCTTCATTGCCTCAAAAAATTATGTCATCAACATACACAACCACAATCAAGATTTGATCTTTCTCAACCTTAAAGTAAAGGTTACTATATATGGTTCCTTTATTGAATCCTTGTTATATCAAGTACTTATCCAACCTTTCATATAAAACTCTCAAAGCTTGCTTCAATCTATACAATGCATTATTCAATATGTAAACTATATTAGGTTTATTAAAAGCATCAAGTTTCCATAGTCCATGACAATTAAATGTCATTATTTCTAGATTGAAATTGTGTCAAGTTTTTGTATCAACGTTTCAGATCATACTTCATGATCCACCATCAGGAAGATAAGCAAGCACTAAGGAGAGAGAGATCATGGATTATATTCCTCTTTAGTGCTTTCTTATATTCCTAATGATGGATCATGGAGTATGATCCAAAATGTTGATACAAAAACTTGACACAGTTTCAATCCAGAAATTGTGACATTATATTACGTTTATCTAAAAATTGAAATCCTTCTAGTTGTTCCATGTATACTTCCTCTTTAAAATCTCCATTCAATAAAGAAGACTTCACATCCATCTAATAAAATTTTAAATCCCTATGTCTTGAAAAATCCAAAAAATTCCTTATTGCTTCCATTCTATCCATTAGAGAAAATTTCTCCTCAAAGTCTATTCCTTCAACTTGTACATATCCTTTACATACAAGACTTATGATGGATTTCAAAGTATTATTTAGAGATAATGTCACATAGCTTCATTGCCTCCAAAAATTATGTCATAAACATACACAACTAAAATCAAGATTTGATCTTTCTCAACCTTAAAGTAAAGGTTACTATCTATGGTGCCTTTATTGAATCCTTGTTATATCAAATACTTATCCAAACTTTCATATTAAGCTCTAGGAGATTGCTTCAATCCATAAAATTCCTTCTTCAATCTGTACACTATATTAGGTTTATTAAAATCATCAAGTTTCCACATTCCATGATAATTAAATGTCACTATTTCTGGATTGAAACTGTTTTAAGTGTTTGTATCAACATTTCTGATCATACTCCATGATCCATCATCAGGAAGATAAGAAATCACTAAAGAGAGAGAGAGATAATGGAGTATGATTTGAAACGTTGATAAAAAAACTTGATGCTAAAGAGAGAGAGATCATGGAGTATTATCTCTCTCTTTTTAGTGCTTGCTTATTTTCTTGATGATGGATCATGGAGTATGATTTGAAACGTTGATACAAAAACTTGACACAGTTTCAATCCAGAAATAGTGACATTATATTAGGTTTATCTAAAAATTGAAATCCTTCTAGTTGTTATGTGTATACTTCCTCTTCCAACTCTCCATTCAATAAAGAAGAATTCACATCCATCTAATAAAATTTTAAATCCTTGTGCTGCAAAAGCCAAAAAATTCCTTATTTCACCCATTCTATTCATTAGAGAAAATGTCTCCTCAAATTCTACTCCTTCAACTTGTACATATCCTTTACACACAAGCATTTCCTTGTTTCTTACCACTTCTCCATTCTCATTTAGTTTATTTTTGAACACCTAATTAGATCCAATTATGTTTTTATTTTCTAGTCTTGGGATAATTTCCCAATTTTGATTCTTCTCATACTACACAAGTTATTCTTCCATAGCTTTCATCCATTGTTCATCTTGAAATTCCTCAATCACTTTCTTATGTTCAACTTTAAAAAGTAGACATAAATTTATGTCTTCTTAAGTAGCTTTCCTTATTGTCAACACACCTTTTCTTTAGTCTCCAATGATCTATTCTTTAGAATGATTTATCTTCACATACTTAGGGGTTCTAGGGGTCTTTTCCATAGCTTCTTACTCTTCATCATGTGCTTATTGGGTGATCCCATAATGCTAGTTTACAAATTTTGGGCAAACTAGACACTGAATTGGTTTTTTTTAACTAAATCTTCACTTTCGGGCTCCTATAGCAAGGAAACCATGAGGAATTTGAAGATGATGAAAAATAATGATTTGTGACATTTTTTCTATAGATTCTAAATATATTTTTTTCAAAATATTTGGAATCAAATTGCACTTCTCTTTCCATCTCCTTTGAAAACCAGCTTTTTAAAAAAATAACATTTTAAGGAGTGATGCTCACCGTATACAACATAATGTTTTTTGCATGAAGGATAAAATTCTAATTTTTTTGAATTTAGATTTGTAACTACAATATCTAACTAGTTCATTTTCTTTCATAGTATTTTATTAAATATTTTTTCCTTAATCAAGTTTTGAATTCAAACCAATTATAATTCAGACATAGGCAGACCATATACAACATAACTTGTGCTATATGTATCAATTTTTTCTTTTAAATGGATCAAGGACATCAATTCCCAACCTAAACATATTTTTCAATTTTTTTGATAATCTGCTATTTTTACGCATGTGCAGAATAAAGAGCTTGATCTTGGGTGAAAAACCTATGTTTAATAAAACTAAAAAACAAATACATAATAAAACCAAAACCTATTAAAATTATATTCGTTGGATAGCTCACTTTGAGGACTACCATATTCCAGTTGGGTTTGTGAAATCTCCTCCATTATCATCCTCAACCTAAGCTTCAAAGTGAAAAAATCTAGATTTTTTTTTTTTGTCTCAGAGGGTGGGAAGGTGGGAAAAGGGGGGTTCGAGCAAACCCCATTTCCACAATGGGAAAAGGTGGGTTCCCACATTTAAGGGGTTCGCTCGAACCTAGAGTTCGTTTGAACCTCCCAAAACAATTTTTTTTGAAAAGGGTCATTTTTTGGAATTTTTCCTTCCTCACTCCAATTGTAAACCACTTTTGTGGGTTCACCCTATTGTTCCTTATATTTTTCTTCTTCTTCTCTATATGCATGTTCAAATAATTCATATCCATCTATCGCCACTAGATTCTGTAGATCTTCATCCACTTTGACACTTGCACTCTCAAAAATCTTTCTCTGTCTTTTATTTTAATATCTATAGGCTTTTATTTTAGTAGAATACCCAAGGAATATGTATACACTTAAAAATGGTCTCGATAAATCTAATTAATTAAATACAATAATTTGATTGATTAACTTTTAATTCATCTACTTATAAATAAATAGAAATATTTATTCATATAGTTCATATTCTATTTTTTTCTATCTTAATTAAATAAACAAATTCAATAGTTTATTTGATTTAAATATCCAATTCTTCCATCTTAATTAAATAAACTAAGATCAAATAGTTTGTTTAAATATCATCTCCCTTTTATTAAATAAAGAAATTTCAAAATGTTTTATTTAATAATATATCTTCCCTCCAAAATTGAATAAATCAAATATTCAATTAAGCACATGTCTATAGCTTTTCTCTCAACAAATTTGAAAGCTTCAAGTTATATTCAAATTGTAATTTTTCAATTAAGCACATGTCAAAATAAAATTTCTCTCAATAAAGTTGAAAGCCTTAACTTGCATTCAATTTTTCTTTATCTTGTCAGCCAAACTTTAAACAGTTGGAAATAGTTGGCTTCATGAATCCACAATTTCTTCCTAATCATTTACAAAAATGTTTTTCTCCAAGAGCATTTCCCCTTCTTCCCCACCAAATTATTCATCCTCTACATTGATTTATCCAGATCAATTCTAAACCATTGCTTGCTACCACATCAAGAATTACCTTTGAAAATATATTAAGGCAACCTCTTGCTACAAGAAAAGAATCCCACTTTTATGTAATTTTACCCTACAAGAATCATATTAGATCATTTAGCATTTATCACATAGAATCATCTTAGAAATCATATTAGATTATAATCATGTCACATCATATCATGTTAGTTTCATCTTAGTTTATAATTTAATATCATATCATAATCATAGATTTCATTATCAATCATCTTATCATAGTACATCATTTAGATAATCATTATCATTCTCTAGGTTGTCATTTTAATAATCACAGTGCACACAATTTGAGATCCACTTTGATTTATTAAATCCTTGGAGTTAGAGAGTAATGGAATGATTTTAGAGATTTGATTATGTTTCAAATAGATTAATCTAATTTTTGAATTCTCTAATAGTGTTTCATTAAGGTGTGTTGTTATTTACTTCACTTACACATATTTCCCACACACATAAATTGGCACCCATCGTGGGGCAAAATCCCCATAACATTTTTCTGAAAAGTGACTATAGATTTGATGTGTTTATGTTTTAGTGCGATGAAAAGTTTTTAGAGCGCATTCGATAGATATTTCAGTGTATATAAATACTATTTTGGTGCATCAAAACACTATTTCAATGTATTCAATCACTATTATAGTGCATTCAATAATTATTCCAGCACTTTCAAATATTATTTTAGCACATAAAAGCTTTAGTGCATATGCTTAAATTTTTAGCGCGTTGGACTGTTTTTATAGAAAATTGAATAATTTTTTATATTAATCTCTATTTTTGTGTTGTAGGTACAACGTACGTTGGTCAAAGATAGTTTTTGGAAATATTTACACCGGTCAAAGACAAATTCTATAAAATTAATAATGGTTTTTGTAGGGTTTTGAAGTTTATTATTACTTTCCTTTATTAATTTAGACATCTAGCTTAAGTAAAAGGAAAATTGAACCCCTTGTTTTCTATGGTTGAAGTGATAGGCTTATTCTCTCCCCTTCACTGGGTGATCAGGATGCTAGACTCACTTTTCATGCTTTTATTAACACCTTTAGAGGGGTTTCTATAGTGGGAAAAAGTAGTCACCCTATAGGAACGACCTAAGTGGGAACAACCAAAGCCACGTTTTCCAACCCATTGTAATCAAAAGTGAATTCGGGGAAATTCTAAAATTCGATGGAATTGTGCAAGGTAACCACCCCCAAAGCTTTTGTTGTAAAGGTTGGGAGGTCTCTTGAGGGAGTTTATCTATTTTATGCTTTGAATGAAAACCTTATCTATGAATTTTAAGTTAGAATCCAACCGTGTCAATTTTTGAACGCTTTCTATATCATAGTACAAGGGGAGGGAATAATCTGCCCCCAAGACACTCACCATATAACTATCAGAGGCCCTGATCAAAAGTGGAGGATTTGACTTTTGGTTAAATCTCAGAAAAGGAAAAAACACAGGCGCCCTCTAGGGGGGTGACACGACTGTGTGAGCTGACATAGTTCCAAGTGTGGTCTGTGGTATTTTTAGTGACCTTTTGAGATAGAAAAGTGCTTGAATTGTCTTTATTGTGTTATACAAGTGGAAATTGAAAGAATTAGACCTAATTCTAGAACACTCTCTCTATATATTTAATGTGTATAATTGAAACAACTATTAATAAACTTTCTCATGTATGTATGAATCATTTTTCAAAAGAAATCATCCAATCAAAGCAATAAATTTTTGTAGTTTACAAGCAATCCAATGAGATACTGCCATCAAATCAGAAGTTTATATCCTAGAGTCAAATAAAATCACTATCAAAATTTTAAAAAAATCCAGAATAATGCATTCGCTCTCTATTATAGTGCATCCAATTTGTTAAATAGTGCATTGACCCATCATTTAGCACATAGGGGGAAAAAAATACTGCATAGAAGGAATAGTTTGATGCATAGGAGGAATATTCTAGTGCATAGGAGTAATAATGTAGCACCTATAACTATTTTAACAATGCATCAAACTAGTTTGTTAGCGCATCTATCAGTTCTTTTGGTGCATTAGAGGACTGTTATAGCACATTCACCAAAGAAAAAACCAAAGATCTATTTTCACTACCCATCACATTTTTTCACCAAAATTTAGATTTTTATTAGAAACAAAATCTTTCTCAAATCAAACCAAATTATTAAAATTTCAAAAAATTGAATTGTACAAGTGAAATTCTTCAAACTAAACTCAAATCTACTATCTATAAGTGTCTAAATCAAACAAGTTTGATTACAAGCCTAGTTTCATTATCAAGATCTGTCATCCTACTTCAAGACACAAATTTGTATAATCATACTTATCAACTTATTCTGATCAATAAAAACCATCATTCTTTTTGACTCGAGTTAACATCATTGACACTATATCAAACCAAGATCAAAAGTTTAATGGAAAATTAGAACACTTTTATGCCAGTTTTTATAAGGTTACAAATGTAGAAGTTGATAAATATCAACCTTACAGTCCCCAAGAATCACATGCAACAGATATTCAGAAGAAACAAGAGGATATTTTGTAAACCCTCAGAGCAAATATATGCAAGCTAAAACCAAAATAATATTATAGAATAATCTATCAAATAATTTACAAAGAGTACATATGCCTGATTATATAGGAAAGTGCTAAACCTAGAATGCAAATGATTTTGCCAAGTGTTCAAATCACACTTCATGTGACAACAAGAAACCCTAACCAACTACCTAGGGAATGATAACAATATGGAGATAAGTTCTAGAAAAGATAACTCATCTTTTCTAGAAGGGAATCTTATCTCAACAACTTTATTAAATGATTAAATGCAACCTAGGACTAATATGATTAATTAAGACCTAAGTTAACTTATTCTAGTGTAATAATTAATTATTACACTAACACCCCCCCTAAGTGCAACTTAGGGAGGAAATGAAAAATGCAATGATTATGCATGATGATGATGGGTCCCGGATGATGGCCATTTTAGGTACCCAAGTACAAATGCAATGCAAACTAAACTAACTGGGGTAAAGGAGAAAACCCAGTGGGAACAAAACTCCTCCCCAAAATAGAATGCAAATACTAACTAAGTGATGAAGGATGGAGGAATCCATAAGAACCCCCAAGGACACCATCCATCACAAAGATACATGAAATAACCCCCCTAGAAGAGAGGAAGAAAGAGACCATAGATGCCCCCTAGAATGAAGTAGCCCCAAAAGAACTGAAGAAACTGTATCTCCTGAAAGAAGTGAGAGGAAAGAGGCTGAATGAAAGCAATCTTTGAAGATGAAATAGGTGTAGCCCAAGATGTCTCCATAGAAGCAGGTGTGACCTCAAAAAATGAAGAAGTCAAAGTAGGTGAAGACTGAATAGGAACCTCCAAATCTGGATGATCAACTGGATCCTACTGCATTGAAATAGAATAAACAACATCTGTAGTCATAGAAGTATCAACAACTGTAATAGTAGGTGGAGGAGATGGAATGGATGGAAAAAGAGAGTGAATTACAGTCAGAACTCCAATGTTCAAGTATCCAAATGTCTCCTCTGAATGATGATTCACACTAGAAGTGTGATGAACAGCTGGAGGAACAGAAGCACCATCAGTAACAAAATCTGCAAAGGAATACAACTGAGATGAGTGATCCACCACCCCAAAAGCAATAAGTGCTCTACTCTCCAAGTCTCTGATGAGAACAGAATCAGGTGTGAACTCCACAGACCTCCCATGGCCTCCATGTGTGATATGATATATAGAAAGAAGGTTGTTCGTCAAATGAGCAACATACAAGATATCCTAAAAAGTGTTTTCCCCAAAACTAATAGACCCCTTCCATGTAACACTCATGTAAGTATTGTTTCCCATCAAAATAGGAGACATAGTGTGAGACTCAAAGGAAGTGAACATAGACTGTGTAGAATCCATATGATGAGATGCTCCTGAATTGAGAAGCCATTTGATGAGGGTGCAACCCGAGACACAAAAAATCACACAGAAAAACTAACAAATCTTATTATTTTCAAAGTATGAAATTCTTACATGTAGAGGATCTCCAATCCTTGAGTTCTGCAATACCTACAAATTACAGAAAAGAAATTACAAAAATTCCCCTATTTGCAACATGTGATCTTCTTTCCTACAAACTACCCCATAAATAGCCCCATTCTCCGTTTGGAGCCAAAAACAACATTCTAATCATGCGCAAACTTCCAGAAGCCTTAACTCAAGATCTAACCATCGGATCTTCAATGATAATACCTTTTCAAAAAGGTCTTGCGAAAATGAAGTGCTAGAAAGTGGGGCCTAAATGCTAACCACTTTTGTTTTCCACCAATTATTGGGCCCATCCGGAGCCTTTAAGTCCCTCAAAATTAGCTCCGAAGATTTTGTAGGGAAAAAAGCAGAAACTGAAACTTGAATAACTTTTGAACCGGGAATGATATTCGCCTGATTCTTTCACCAGAGTGTTTATTATTATATCCCGAAGCTTCCCTTAAATTTTTGTCTTCTCACACCTTCAAATTCATACCTGCTAAAAATAGCAGTTGAGCAGAAAAAGCAGAAAAGCAGTTCTGAAAGTTGTGAATTCTTCTTTGACAAAAAGGGTATCCAGAAATGCAAAAACATCTAAAAAAATCTAAATGAAAGTAAATATATTTTTGGGTGATGTAGGATTGCCCTTACACCACTGGATGCTCCTGCATCACCATCTCCTTGATCCAAGACTCGAAGAAGCACAAGGAGCATGTCCCTTCATATCTAATGAGGTATGTAAACCAACTATGCCCCTATCATGTTGTACTGAAGAAGAAGAAGAAGGAGGGGAAGGAGTAGATGCAGACATCCTAGAAGGCAAAGGATGTTGCCAAGTGTTCAAATCACACTTCATGTGACAACAAGAAACCCTAACCAATTACCCAGGGAATGATAACAAGATGGAGATAAGTTCTAGAAAAGACAACTCATCTTTCTAGAAGGGAATCTTATCTCAACAACTTTATTAAATGATTAAATCCAACCTGGGACTAATATGATTAATTAAGACCTAAGTTAACTTATGCTAGTGTAATAATTAATTAATTACACTAACAAAAAAGACTAAAACTTCAAGAAAAGGAAACAAGCATATCTGAGATTGAGGAGAATCTATTCAACAGATCCAACCAAAATGAAAGTGAAGAAATTTTTGAAGAACAAAAAAATGTACAACAAGACCCCAAATTCCATAATTTTATGGAGAAAATTCTAGAAAAGGATGGGGAAAAGTATTTTTTAATGTTAGTTGATCTGGGTGTTAAAATTCCAAAAGACTTTGATATCAATAGACTGACAGGAACATCTAGAAAGGTTGAGAGTGAATCAAAAAATACAGATGAATTAGATGCAATGAAACATCAATTACAAACCTTACAACAACAATTCCAAGATATGCAAATAGGAACAACTAAGAGATAGTTGCTGCAAGATATTTTTCCATATCCTTTTGCTCAAAATGTGAACATGATCCCATTTCCAAAACACTATGAGTTTCCCAAGTATGATAAATACAATGGAAAAACAAATCCTCTTGACCATGTAAGAAAGTTTTGAGCTATGAGTTTAGAATTTTCTCACGAAGATACATAGTTGATGAGGCTATTTTCAAGAAGCTTAGGTGTACAATATATGGAGTGGTTCTCTAATTTAACTCCAAGAATTAGATATTTTGAATATATGGTCAACAAATTTATAACTCAATATTCCTACAATATACAACATGATATCAAAATGAAGGATCTTTGCAATACTAAAAAAATAAAGGTGAAACATTTCTCTTATTTTTTCAAATATGGAGAAGGTTGTTTGCAAGATATCCATGCTCCATACCTGAAAAAGGAAAAGATGGAACTATTCATTGATAATTTAAATTATGACATGATTTATAGAATTGAACTTCAATGTCCACCTACCTTCGAGAAAATGATTGACATGGTCTCAAGATACAGGAAGCTTTGGTCAAAACAGGAGTTCTAAAAACATACAATGAAGGATCAAACAATGCCAATTCCTCTAATCACAAAAACAATAATGATAAACCTAGGTTTTGGAAAAAGTATAGAAATATTGGAAACAATGATGCTATGACTGAAATGCAAAACAAAAAACCAATATTCAATTTAATAGTAGCTGCAACTAAGACAACCCCAAACAACAATCGAGGAAACAATCTAAATGAAAATCAAAATAGAAATTCAAAACAATGTTGGATTTAAGTCTTCACCATTTCAAAAGTTATCAAATCAGAGAAAATTCACACCTTTATGACAATCTTTGGAATCAACATTAAAGGAAATTATTGAAGAAAAAATTGTAACATCACAAGAGCCATGAAATTAGGACCCACAAGTCAAACCATTGGTGGAATGACACACATTATTGTGACTATCATAAACACAAAGGTCACAGGATGAATGATTGTTGGAAATTGAAAGATTTGATCCAAGATTTGATAGAAAATAAGAAAATATTTGTTGAAGGACCACAAACAAACAATGATCATGGAGCTTTCAAAAACCATTTACCCAATTATGACAAAGGTTAATTATCTTCTTCAAATGGTAAAGGAAAAAATGTGAACTATGTTTATGATTCCACTATTCTACATATCAAGATAGTTGAAGATTAAACTAAAAATGCTCAAATCAATGATGACCATGACCTTGTTGTTGCTGAGAATCAAACAAATACATGTATTGTTGTTGGAAATTGTATTGATGACATAATTGCAGATGATTATCAAACTCATAATGCTGAAATTTATGACAACAATAGCATCATTACAGCTGATCATCAAACCACAAACATTGTTGCAAATGAAAATCAGATTAATGTCATAAAAAATAGAGAGAATCAAGAATTTCAATCAGTCAATGTAACAAAAAGGGGACAAGCTAGGGTAGTACTGAAAGGAGCTGCAAATAAATCATCTAATGCTTCTATAATAAAAAAAACTACTGCTCCTAAAATTTAGTACAACGTAATCGATCAATTGAAGAAAATACCAACAAATATCTCAATATTAGAACTCTTGAAAATATCACCAACACACAAAGAAATCCTAGAACAAGCTCTTGTTGCCACAACAATACCCAATAACTTGGAAGTTTTCCAGTTTCAGGCTATGGTGGGACACATAATCACTCCACATCACCTATTGCTTTTTGAGCATGATGATGCATCACTAAGCCATCCACACAATGTTTCCATCCACATTGAAGTTCTCATTCACAAAAATTGAGTCAAGTGTGTTTTTATAGATGGTGGAGCTAGTTTGAATATTTGTACTTTAAAACTGATCCATGCACTAGGATATTGTGATAATGCTATTGATCCAAGAAGGAAAATCACAATAAAAGCATATGATGCTAAAGAGAGATCTTCCAAAGGATTGATTATTCTACCTATCCAAGTGGGACCAATTGTGAAAGCCATAATCTACCAAGTGTTAGACAAAGATCTAACATATAATATAATTTTGGGATGTCCATGGATTCACAAGATGCAAGTAGTATAGTCCACCTATCATCAGTGCTTGAAGTTTCTAGTTAATGGACAAGAAATAACTATCTCAGGTGATTCAAATAATCCCCAACAATGTAAAATTCTTAAGGCAACTCAAGATACTTTTATCCCTCATAACAGGGAAGCTAACACTCCAAATTCATCAAACAATGAGAAGAAATCAAATTTTGTGTCAAAATGGGTTGAAAAGAAGAACCAATCAAATGAAAAAGGTATTGTTGATTCTACTACAACAAACAATGAAAAATATTTATTAAAAAATTCCAAAGGAAAGATCCAATTAACAAACAAAGGTATGGGAGAGTATTCCATTCAACAATATTTGTGTCTTTCACAATTCTTGCCTTCCCTAAGAACATATTGGAAGTTGAAAACCTCAAAGAAACAATTATCACAACCTATCATAGTTTTAGATGGTATATTTGTAAAGGAAAGCACTTTGATTGATGAATCGGAGGATAAGGCTGTCCTAAATTGGCTCTAAAAAGATGAGGAAGTATCTACATCAGCAACCACTAACATACAAATGGATAAATATGGAAAAGTAAAGACAATCCTAGAGAGGATGGGGTATTAAGGACAAAACCTATTGGTAAAGGGAAAGACTGCATTGTAGAACCTATTCAACCTCTCACACTTCAAGCCAAAGACAAAATTGGATTGGGATATATAGAAGAATCAAAAGAAGAAGCAACATAGAAATTTGTTGAATGAATCCTACAATTGCAAGCTAGTGATAATAATGAGACATAATCTAATGAGTATGAGTGGGATTCACTATCAAAGGTATCCTTTGAAGAAAAAAAATGGATCTAATACAAAGGTATACACCTACACATGAGGAAGGACAAAGGTCAGGGACTAGACCTCTTGTGTTGGGATCATAGAATATCAATGACTCATGCAATGAGGAACAAACTTTGAGTGAGACAAACTTAGAGGATAGTAACATCATAAACCTTGGCACCCCTACCAAAAAAATTGATGACATTTCTATTTGGAATTTCACTGTTGTTGACCTTCATCAATCTGATGATCTTTTACACTTACTACACCCTGAACTTATTAACTGGGACCAAACTGAGCCTTGTAATGTTCCTATCTTTGTGAATGATGATGCCATCGCTAACTATCTTTGTCCCAACAAAATTGACATAAGATCCAACCACAAAAATCATAACAAAGCTTCAAGTCAATGGGTGTCAAATCTTCTAGCTACAAAAATGAAAATATCAATAAAATATATAATGGTGAAAACCATTTAATGGCAATATTAGATCTAGAAAAAGTAAAAATAAAGAGTGCACCTGACAACGAAAACCTCACTAAGACACTAAAAGATGGGGGATTTGACACTCTTCCCAAAAATTATCATGAGAGATCATTAGTGTTGGCTGAGCCAACTTAGTCTATCAATGTCAACACAAAAGATAAAGTAAAGACATTACATTTGGCAACATCAATTACTGAATAAGAAAATTTGGCATTCACCAAGTTCTTTGACGAACAAAAAATAAAATTTGCTTGGTCTTACTATAATATACTAGGCTTATATCCAGATCTCCTAATGCATCATCTATCTCTACCTATTGGGGTGAAACCTGTAAAGAAAAATATAAGAAAAATGTATCCACATATTGCCTCGTTGGTGAAGCCAAAACTCAAGAAATCGTTAGATGATGGTTTCATTTGTCCAATTGATTATGTCAAGTGGATATCAAATATTTTACCTATTTCTAAACTAGATGGTAGTATCAGGATATGTACCAACTTTAGGGATCTCAACAAAGAATGTTTGAAGGATGACTTTCCTTTACCAAACATTAACATTATTATAGACTTGACAACTGGGCATACCATTTTATCATTGATGGATGAATTCTCAGGTTATAATTAAATAAAGATAGCACCAAAGGATCAAGAGAAGACAACATTCACCTATCCATGGGGAACATTTTTTCTGGAGCGTGATTCCTTATGGGTTGAAAAATGCAGGGGCTACATATCAATAAGCAATGACCACCATCTTCCATGACATGATGCATAATTTTATGGAGGACTATGTGGATGATCTATTGGAAAAATAATATACTATAGAAGGGAATCTTGAGATCCTAAATTTTTTTCACTCGTCTAGAAAGGTTTAACGTTAGATTAAATCCCAAGAAATGTGTGTTTGGCATAACATCGGTGAAGCTTCTAGGATACATTTTTTCAAAGAAAGGTATTGAAGTAGATCCTATAAAGGTCAAAGCTATGATGGAGATACTGCCACCTAGAAACATCAAGTAGCTACGGTCTCTACAAGGAAGGCTTCAGTCAATCTGAAGGTTCATTTCTCAATGAAAAAATTATAGTCATCCATTCAATCACTTGATACATAAGAATGTATTTTCCAAATGGGATGATAAATGTGACACTACTTTCAATCAACTAAAGAAATATTTGATATCTCCACCAATACTAGTGTTGTCTATAGAAGGAAAACCATTACTACTTTATATAGCAACAACAAATATTTTATTGGAGATTTTATTGGCACAAGAAGATCCTATAGAAAAGGAACAAGCTATTTACTATATCAGTAGAAATTTGAATGGTTATGACATAAATTACACTTTCATTGAGAAATATTGTTTGGAGGTAGTGTTTTCTACTCAAAATCTATGCCATTATATGTTAACTCACATAGTTAAACTCATAGTAAAGATCATTCCACTAAAATACTTACTCAACAAAGCTACTTTAATAGGAAGGCTACCAAATGGGTTATGATCTTGAGTGAGTTTGATATCCAATATATAGATCACAAATATATCAAAGGACAAGTAATAGTTGATCAGTTAGTTGAAGCACCTCTACAGGATGATTAACCAATGAGTATTGAATTTCCTAATGTAGATGTTCTCACCATCACACCACAAAAATGGATGCTATATTTTCATGGTTCATACACACAACATAGATCAGTTGTTGGGATATTATTTGTCACACCTCAAGGAAACACCATTCCAAAGTCCTATAGACTCACTTTTCCTAGTACTAATAATGTATCTGAATACAAGGCATTAATAATTGACATCAAAGTAGTAGTAGAATGGAATATCACAAAGTTACAAGTCTATGGAGATTCACAATTGGTCATCAATCAGGTAAATTCTGATTATCAAAGAATAGATGACAAGTTTCTACCATATAAGAAAATGATGGATGATTTAAAAAAGTACTTTGTCCAAATCAAATCTGAACAAATACCAAGGGTAGATAAAAAAATTGTTGTTGTTATGGCTACAATTGCTTCTCTCTTATAGATACTAGAAAGTAAAAGACATTACGAGTTTATGGTGGAACAAGTTTCTAATCCTACCTATGACAATCCAAAATCCCAAGTAATATGTAATATCATTGACCCCAAAACCTAAAACAAAATTTCATTTTCCAAGACGCATGACATACCTTGATTTCTAACATAATTTACCATCAAGTTCTTGATGGTACTCTCCTATGGTGTCTAGAACGTAATGAATCTAAGTTAGCCTTGCATGAGATTCATGCAAGTATCTATGGAACACACTCAAGTGGTCTAACTCTAGTGAAGAAACTCCTTTGTTTAGGGTATTACTGGCCAAACATGGAGGATTCTTATCAGTATGTAAATAAATTCCAAACATGTCAAATCTATGGCAACCTTATACATGCACTGACACAAGAACTACAACCTTTCACAAAAACATGGCCTTTTTGTTAGTGGGGACTAGATCAAGTGGGTAAAATAAACCCTTCTTCATCAAATGGACACAACTTTATGATTACATCCATAGAGTTCTTTATAAATGGATTGAATTTGTACCCCTAACCACTATCACAAGAAAACAAATTTGAACTTTTATCTTAAATTACCTTATCTGTCAGTATGGTGTTCCTCGGTCCATCATCACCGACAATGGTAGAAATTTTAAGAATCAATATGTCCAAGAAATATGTGAGTAGATTCATATCTAGCATCACTTTTCAACACCATACTATCCTGAGGGAAATTATGAAGAAGAGGCTTCAAAAAAAGCTATTATGAAAATCTTGAAGAAAACAGTCAACTATGCTAGATGAGATTGGCATGTACAACTAAATCCTGCTTTATGGGCATATCAAACTAGTATTAGAACACCTATAGGTACTACACCATATTGTTTGGTATATGGATCAAAGGATATTATACATATTGAGGTTTAAATACCATCACTTTGTGTGTCACTAAAAGGGATCATATTAGATGCAGTTATCGATTTTCTAGACTTCAAGAGATGGAACTATTAGATGAGCGTCATCACCAAGTGGTGGATCACTTGAAGGAATAGCAATAGAGGATGTCCAAAAGCTATAATCATAGATTCAAACCAAGGGAATTTCAAGTAGGTGACTTGGTGTTAAAGGAAAACCCTCACAATCAACAAGATCATGAGAAGAAGGGTAAGTTCAAACCAAATTGGTTAGGTCCCTTCATCATCATATCGGTCTATGGATCAGGAGCTTACAAATTTTAAACACCTGAAGGGGATTTGTTCAATGAACCTATCAACACAATCCATCTCATAAAGTTCTATAGTTGAATTATCTAGTGCACGGTGAAAGTTTTGAAAAAAACAAAAAAAACAATAAAAATATAAAATATAAAAAATTCATAAAATATGAAAAGTGCAATAAAAAAAAGTAGTGAAAACCTGACAATAGGCACTATTTGTGATAGAATATCTATACCATCTATTTGATCATGTCTTGGTAATTCACTTTTTCCATCAATTTTGCTTATCTTTAAATATCTTATGTACATATCCTGACAATGTGGTCATGTCTCACCCTAGCTTGGGGGAGAAATATTCGAGTCACTGGGGGCAATATACTAGAGGCTTCAACAAACTAACAAAACAAAAGTATGAAAATGCAACAAACACATTGATCATAGGGAACACAACATCGAACAATCATTAATCATTAGAAGATCAAACTATCCAATCCAACAACTTGAATCAATCAGCCACATCAAATCTAAATGGATGATATTCTTTTGAATCATGATTTACTAATTTAGATTGAGTGTTTGAATTTTGTTCTTTGTTTTTTTTTATAACATCTTTGGAGAAACTTGATGATGTATTTAGCTAGAGAAGAAAGGAAAGAGTATGATTTTTCTTGACTACTATCTGTGAATTGATCATTATTCTTATGTGAATTGTCATGAGATGTGCTCTACCAGGTATTGTTGATGAAATTTTAGAATTTTTATGGGAAAATGACTGATTCTTGTTTGTTTTACACAATGAATGTGTAGGTCATCTTGGTTTAATTATGCCTCGATGATTGTGTTAACTTGCAATATCAAAATTCATGAAATAAGTACTCAGGTCATCATGGTCTATCTTATACCATTGATGCTTCTACTCATTTTCAACATTTCCAAGGCTCAATGATTATAAAAAGAATGCTATATAGATTGTTAAGATGACAAATTTTGCATAAATATATTTTCATAATTAAATTACATTGCACTCATATTAGCTTAGCATCTATAGAATAGATTGTTTTAAGGTTGGCACAAATTTTTAAAGGCAATTTTATTATCATTTAAGGGGCTGAGTATGTTTGACATAAACAAAAAATAACATTATCATGAAATTGTATTAGAATTTTCATAACACATATATTTGCATTATCATAGCATTGATTAATCCATACATTTGATGATATATTTTAATTATTAGATCAATCATTCATCTGTTCATCACATCATATATTTGCATTAGAAAATACCAAAAACAAATTATATTACATATCATGGGTATCATTATAAAACATTTCATATCGCATTCACATCATTCATATCATATATAGGATAATTATCCAAGCATGACATTTCATTCACATTATCACATTCATCTCATGTCATTTCATATTCACCTCATTTTATCATTACATCCATACATAATAAATTCATCAAATCATATTCATAAAAATAAATCATATAAACATCACATGGAATATAGAATATAAATGCATATATCATAGATAACCATCATGAATTTAAATAGAACACATAATAGATCATGAATTCACCACATATCATATAAATCTCATAAATCAAAATGTTAGGTATACAATGAAGTTTGAATAAAGGTCAAGAGATACAATAAAAAAATGGTTGTGGGTCAAAATCGAAGTGTACATCATAAAATACAACAAGTAGGATCATGGAGTTATGAGGTGCTCCCCCCAAGATTTGTTGGTCTCACAAGACCTCTTGCACTTGAAGTACCTACACCGGGTGCACCTGTACCTGGTTTTGGTCCTAGATCTCTACATGGAGGTTGTAACACACCCACATTGGTGGTTTGAGAATGGTTGTGGGCTGATTTGGACTTAGCATAGGTGACTCTCTACTCTACCGACACAATTTCATGATATAAGCCCTTGTAATACTAGACTTCTCTAGAAACTCATTTCATCTCTCTCATCATGTCTCTAGTGGTAGTAACCTCAACCATTCTCTACAATATCTTAGATAATGCTACTACCTACTCACCCACCTATCTAGTTGCACTCTATTGGTTGTTAGAATGGTAACATGTGTATGTGCCTAAGTGAGAAATGTATACACCTAAGCTAGTTGTCCCTAAAGAGTATGAACTTGTACCTAAAAAAGAAACAATCTATGTCTGCTACTATTAAGAGGGTAGCCCAATTTTTACATGTTGATCTGCAGCCACCAAGAACCCCCTCCATTGAGGCACCATCACATCACTAACAAAAAATGCTACTCTGAAACCACCTCTACCACCAACTCTACTATCACCACCCCTATCTCCATCATCACTATCATCATCATATCCATCATCATCAATACTATCCATCATCTCCTCCTCTGCCGTCTCCCCCTCTGCCATCTCCCCCTCCTCATCTCCTCTATCTTGCCTCCTCTACCTATGACCATGAAAAAATACTCTCTCATGCTCATCCAATAATAGAACTACCTCATCTGGGCTAGATATCCATGGGAATGGATGTAGAAATAGGTACTAAGCATACTGCTTAGATATTCCTACCTCAACTACCTCTAGATGATAATCCCAGATGATCGGCTGCAACCCTTGATACTCCTCAACTAGTGCATCATAGGATAGGGTGGGTGCCTAGTCTGAAGCATCCATCTATTGTCATGCATAGTGAGAAACACCATGTGGCATACCCTACAATATTCCATACTACCACATAACCCTCCTCAACAGGAATCTATCAATGATAAATTAGGTCCTCTTGATCAAATACATGGAATGGCACATATATGACATCTCATTATCATCCTCTGCCCATGCCTCACAACCAATTAAAGATCACCATAAAACTACCTCTAGATCATCCAACATCCACATCCAGTACTCCAATTTTCCCAGCCTATGCTAGACAGCTAGACCTATATAACCATGAACATAGGGTCTCCCAATTAGATGTTGTCTATTTACAATGGGATGCATGATGGAAACATGCTCCCATACCCATATTTGTAACAATGTCAATTCAACTAAAAAACTAAGTCCTCTAAGATACACAACTTGGTGTAAATCATGGTATTAATGGGCTAACATACACATGCCCCAGGCATATCTAGTGCCCTACATAATTATCTACTCCAAAATCTGACCCCATCAAATTGAAAGTCCCTTCGACCTACAATCAAGACTCAGGAGACCTCCTATGAAACCAATAATCATGGATGGAAGTGTAGCATATGAATCCACTATCTCCCTCGAAGAAATCTCATAACCATAAATCATATCATCCTCAAACACTCTACACAAAGCATCAATACCTCCCTGCTCAGTATGGTCATACAAAACAAGCTCTCCAACCACATGTATCCTCAATATATAGTACACATCCTCTAGAGTCACTATCATCTCACCAGTAGGAAGGTGAAAGTTTTTATGCTCACTATGCCACCTCTCAGCTAGGGTTGTCAAGAGTCCCCAATTAATCCTAATCTGGGGCATATATAATAAAGAGGAAAAATCACAACATAAAATAACACCTATATCAAGTTGTGTCAGTTTAGGTATCAAATCAAAAGTCCTCAGCCAATGCCCATGAATTTGAAGATTCACCAAAGGCTCCTATCAACACAAAATTCATATATCAATAAACTTTTCAAATATATTAGTATATCAATCTAATCAGATCTAGTGAGACTTTGATGAAATCTCATGAGCATCAATCTATTAGTCAACCTCGCCTATCATGAGGTTAATAAATTTATCAATCATTTAACCTTTCTTATCATGAGGTTAATCAATTAGAATTTAATTGATCCTCACCTATTAGGAGTTCAATTATCATTAATCAATCATTGAATCTCACCTATCATGAGATCAACCATCACCAAATCTATCAAAATCACAATCAAAATCAAATCAAAGGTTCACGAGATTAAAAAAAACATCAAAATCAAGGAGTAAATTGATAATTTCATCATTCTAACTTGAATGTGCTAAAATAGTCAATACAAGCACTAGAAAGGTCAATGCACCATTTCAGATAGTCAATGCACTTGAACAAACTATCAATGCACAAAATATGTCAATGTGTCGTTTCAGACCACCGTTGCACTAAAACATATATTCAATGTACCATAGTAGTCTATGCACTATTTCAATCTATCAATGTGCTAATCTAGAAATTCACCGTGCCATATAAATCTATGTGCTACTACATTATTCCTATGTGCTAAATTTCTACATCAATGTACAAAACCAGGGAATGTGCTAAAAAAGTAAATGCATATGCTACGTCAGAATTTTAATGTGATAAACTATGCAAAAAAAATTTAAAATGTGAGAAGCATGTGAAAATCAAATTGCATGAAGTACGAGGAGGTTTATTAGGGTACATGCTAGAGGTCCATACCCTGTTGAGCAGTTATGATGTTGCATGCACTCAAATCGATGTGTATGGTAAGGAATCACCATTCTACTCAAAATGCACAATTTACTCAATCAATCTACACAAATGAATTTCAAAATCACCTTTTTTATCCTTTTAAGGGATAATTAACTGAGATTTTATGACATTGATTTATTTTATTTACCAATGGGGCAGATTCAACAACATTTGTCGGGAGATAAACGGCTTCATTATCAAAACATCATCTACTCATCATAAAATTATAATTTTTTTTGAATTTTTTAAATTTTTTTATAAAATTCATTGATTTATCTCTCGAGGGGACATACATTTGTTATCATTCAAAAATCAGTGTCTGGGGCATGTCAGACAATTTTTCTCAACACTAGAAACAAAATCGATTATTTGAAGCAATATGTAAGCACATGTCTACAACTTTTCTCTCAATAAAGTTGAAAGATTTAACTTGCATTAAATTTTACTTTATGTTGCCAGCCAAATTTTAAAATAGTTGTAAATAGTTGGCTTCATGGATCGACAATTTCTTCCTAATCATTTGCCACAATATTTTTCTCAGAGAAAAAATTCCCTTCTTTCTCACCATATTCTTCATCCTCTACCATTGATTTATCTAGATCAAATCTGAACCATTGCTTGCTGCCACATCAGGAATGGTCTTTCAAAATCTATAAAAGAAACCTCTTTCTACAAGAAAAGGATCCCACTTTTATGTAATTTTACTCTATAGGAATCATATTAGATCATTTAGCACACAACATTTAGCATTTATCAAATAGAATCATCTTAGCAATCATATTATATTATAATCATGTCACAACATATCATGTTAGTTGCATCTTAGTTTATCATTTCATATCATATCATAGTGATAACTTTCATTATCAATCATCTTATCATACTACATCCTTTAGATCATAATTCTCATTCTCTAGGTTGTCATTTTAATAATCACAGTGCATAATCTGAGAGCCACTTTGATTTAATAGATCCTTGGAGTTAGAGATCAATGGAATGATTTTAGATATTTTATTATGTTTCAAATAGATTAAATATGTCGTTTTAATTATCTAATAGTGTTTCATTAAGGTGTGTTTTTATTTACTTCACTTCACATATTTCCCACACACAAAATATATCTTCATTAGACCTTGCATCAAACTTTCCTTTTTTTTTTCATCTCTTCTCATATAGCATTTGCTTCCAAACACTCTAAAGTACTTAACAATAGGGATCCTTCCATATGACAACTCATAGGGATTCTTTGTGTTGTTTCATTTTTGTTGCACTCTATTAAGCATGCAAATAACATTATGAATTTCTTCTCTCTAGTAGATGTTCAGTAGATTATCTTCTTTTATCATAGTCCTTGCAAATTCCTGAACATTCCTATTTTTCCTTTCAACCACTCCATTTGATTGAGGATTTTTAGGGGTAGAAAATGCCTCTTTATGCCATGATTCTCACAAAACATTTTAAATTCATTGCAAGTGAATTCTCCACCTCTATTAGACCTCAAACATTTTATATTAAAATCTATTTCATTCTTAACCATAACTTTAAATTCCTTGAATCTATCTAGGGCTTCATTTTTTTCTCTAAGAAAAGTGACCCACATCATTCTTGAATGATAACCAATTAAAAACTTGAAATACATGTCATCTTGTAGACTTATCACTTTGGTAAGTCTACAAAGGTATTTATGTACCAATTCCAACAATCCAATAGAAGATTGTTCTTTACCCTTGAAACTTACTCATTGTAGAAAGCATTACTAGGCTTTGTAATCCTTGGAAAATATCTCATTTCTTGAAATAAACTAATTCTAACAAGTTATCAAAATTTATGTGACACATATTCATATTCCATAACTATCTTTCATTAATCCAAGTCAAAAAGCAATTAAATTCAACACCCTTCAGTTGATAAACATTTCCATCTATTCTCTTTCCAACAACAATCACAATTCTAGACCCTTTTTTGATCTCGCATCCATCATTATGAAGCATAAGATTATGTCATTTTCTACACATTGATCCAACACTTAAACTATTATGATTTAAACCCTTGACATAGTAAACATCATTATTATGCTTTACACCAAAATTGATTGAGCCTATTCCATAAATCATAGCACCTAGATCATCTCCAAATTTAACAAGTCCATAGTATTTTTCAAGTTTAACAAAATTAATATTGTCTCTAGTCATATGATTTGAGAAACCATTTTCAATGATCTCATAGTTCTTATCTTTTCTAACATGAAAAAAAGATACCAAAGTACCTTCATCATTAACCTTTGTCTTCTTTGTCTCCAAAGCACTTTCCTTCACACATCTTTCGAAGTTAGCATAAAAAGATTCATCTTTTAAATCCAAGAACAAGAATTCATTATCATATTAGTCTCCATAATTAGGCTCATTATGAGAAATACCACCATATTCTCTAACATAATAGATTTTCTTGAACATATTACCTTTTTTTCCTTATTCTTATCATCCACACTTTTATTTCAACATCTTGAAGCATAGTGACCTATTTGTCCTCAACTAGAGCATTTGAAAGGTAATTTACCTTTGTACTTATCAATGTCTCTTTTCATCATTCTTACAAATTTATCTTCCACATCATCAACATCATAACTATCTAAATCTTTAATCTTTTTTTATTTTCTAGCCTTGAAAATAGTCTCCACTTTTGTACCATTATTCAAACCAAATTTTCTTATTTTAAATGCTAGTGTTCCATACAACTAATCTATAGTGTAAGTATTAAAATTTGCAATTTCCTTAATAAAAGAGACTTTTTGATCGTAAGAATCAAGAAGAGTTTTGAGAATTTTCTTTACCACTCTAGGTTCTTTGAATTTTTCACAAAGACCTCTCATTGCATTGACAAGTTCATCAACCTTCTGCATGTAACTTGTAACTATTTCATCTTAAGACATTCACAAATTCTCAAATTTTATCTTCAAATTTTGATTCTTAGCTTGTTTATCCTTATCATATCCTTAATAAATGCTTTCTAGCTTATCACGTATTTCTTTAGCAGTTTTTAAATCCATAACTTCATTAATTCAAAATTTGCAAGACTACTCAAAAGAATAGACCTTAATTTACCATTTTTTGCATAGGCCTTGATCTCATTACTTGTACTCAAACCATTTGTAGGTATAGTGTAATTAGTCTTCACTACTCGAAAAAAATCATATCCAAGGTAAACAAGATAGGATTCTATATTAACCTTCTAGAATACATAGTATGTGTCATCAAACATAGGAATCTCCTTCTTGTTTTCCATCCCAAATCTACCTCAAGCTATTAAGATTTTCTCCAAGTAACCTTGCTCTGATACCAATTGTTGAATGAACAAGACAACTAAGAAGGGGGAAGGTGAATAATTTGTATCTTATCAAAACACCAAATCCCTCATTAACATTTAAATCCATAAGCATTCATTAAACCCTTGATCTGCTATGAAGTTTTAACATGAAAAGGACATAACCAAAACTTAAAAAACTCAACACCAAACACAAGAGAACACCAGATTTATATGGAAAACCCAAGGAGGGAAAAAACATAGTGAGGATTAGCTCACAATATAAGTAATTTTAAAACCTATACAAAGACTCACTACTATAATAGGAAACACTATTGAGAAAGGATCATAACAAAGGCTCACTACTAGAAATAAAAGAAGATAGAGAAGAAATGTTACACAAAGAACATAATCTAAATGCAATATAAAATTCACCACAATAGCTTCAAAACCTTCACAACAATAAAAATATTAAGATGCCTCCATCTCACTGCTTTCAAAAATCTTGCATTATATCTCACACTACATTTCACATCTCTTCACTTTACTACTTTGTATTTTGCATCACAACACTCTACACTTTCACATACTTTGTTAGAACCATATTTTTCTGAAAATTATAAGGGTTTTACCCATTTGAACCCAATTATTTATCTATGTTTTTCATGAAAAGATCATTCACCACCTTCCATAAATTCAAAACCATCTTTTACCGCCATACGCTGCCACATTTTCAGCCTTCATAGCCCTCAACTTTTACCTCATTACCACAACCCTTTGCAAAATGGCTCATGGTATAATGGTTAGGAATAGTTAAGACAACCATTGACCACCATACCATGAAGGGTTTGATATTAGCCCATGGTAGAGTGGTAGGGAGAACAGTCCTAGTTGATACCATCATACCATGTAGAGTGAAATTTTTAACCACGGTAGAGCGGTGGAAGGAATGTAGCATTGACAAAATTCAGACACCTTCATATCGTGGAGGGAAAAGGCATGACCTATGGTTGGGTGGTATAATTGAAGACAACCACCATACCGCAGAGGGTCAACAAGGAGCCTGTGAGAGAGTGGTATGCACAAGAGGAGAAAAATGAAGAAGAGACCACTATATCGCGGTAGGTTAGAACAATGCCTGCAATAGAGTGATGGAGATGACAGTGAAGGGAAAGTCACCATAGTACCATGGGGAGGTGAAATACACATCGTGGTAGGGTGGTATATGGAGGTGTAACATAAAATTTCACCATGAAACTAGAGCAGAGGAAACGTGGGTGTGAGGTAACGAGGTAAAGTGATCGTTGTTGTTGCATTTGTTATTCTTGTCATATTTTAGTTATATTTTCTCAAACGGCGTGAATTTTGGCCTATTATGAAAATATGAATAGACATATACCAAAAGGCATGGGAAAGGTTGTCTAAAATGTATAAAAGAAAGAGTTTAAGTTGGAATAGGGGTTAGAAGTTAGAACAGTTAGAAAATAGCAGAAAATAAAAACTTGGGGAAGCATATAATGTGTATACTTTTCTGAAGCAAAACAATGGAGATAATATTTTAAACTGGTGAGATCTTTTTTGTTGTTTAGTTTTTGTGATGCAATTATTTGTATTCTTTATCTAGTTGTCTCCAACTTGAGGTCTTTTGATCATTTAAAACACTATATCAAGTATATTCCTGATTTATCAAAGTGCATTTTCATTTTGTGTGATTTAATTAATGGGTGTTTGCAAGTCAGATTTAAATTCTTTTGAGTAAATCATAGTGATTAAGGATTTATTTTGGATAATTGAAGAATAACTTGGTAAAGAAATATTCCAACACAATTTATGCTAGTCATAAATTTGGTGAATTTTTATGCTAGTCACAGAACCTCCTTTTTCAAAGTGCCTAGCAACTAGAGTTAAGCCAAAATAGGGAAACACACATCATTCTTGATTTTTGACTCAAATTCCTATGTGGATAGAAGGCACTGATCTGTCATGTCCTAGAAAATGAATCTCATAAAAACAACATATATAAACACTTTCATTTTATGCATTAGGAGTAGTTATTGAGATTTCATCTCTCAATCCCAATTGCCATTGTGGATAGATTTATCAAATAGGAAAAATATTTCAAATATGAATTATTCACATAGGCACACCCACCCAAGTTTAGCAATGCCTAAAGAGTAGAAGGATAAATTACATTAATTAGCCTTGTACATTCACCAAAAAATTTTAAGAGCTTGGAAACCCCTTGTGGTTCAAACCTATGTTTTTGAGCCCTAATAGTTTGGCAACTCTGCTAGGGAGTGTTAAACTAAACCCATGCCTTCATTATAGAGTCAGTATCTTGCAGAATACTCCACTGGGAACAACGAATTACAAAATTTTCTCACTTTTGGAAAGTGAGTGGCGAATCTGAATGAAAAAGTGCATTGAAACTGATAAAGTGAAATATACATCAGCAAGGAACCATCCTAGAGTTTAGACTATCAAAATTACTCACAACATGCATGGCAGAAGATCTTTGTATAAGGAGGATCCTAATAATCACAAAAGTAAATGGACTCAGAAGAATGATAAGGGAAAGAAGGTGTCTGATGACATGGGCCCAATAATTAAAGATAAAACATCAAAAGAACCCTTGGAGACACATAATTCCTATGGTAGACTGGCAACTCAAAACAACCCATTTAGAGAATCTTACACTCTTGAGGAAAAGAAGAATCCCTTCTATCAACTAGACCCCAAGAAATTTGAGGATTTCATGGATAGATTTGAGGCTGAAAGGGAAAGGAGATAACATGACTGTGATAAAAAAATGGTATTACTTGAAGAGAATCAAGATGGAATTGGATATGCAACAACTTCTAAAGAGAACTATGAACACATGGCTCAAGATGAGATAAATGCATGAATAGGACATGAAAGACAAGAATTGGAAAGAGAAGGAATAGAGTATGAGCAAAGGCTCCAAGAAATAAAAAAGCTTGAAGAATTGAAGTTAAAAAAAGATCAAATTAATGCTTAGATGGCTAACTTACCTAAATATGTGCCACCTCATAGGCAGGGGAATAATAATGCAGGACCTTTAAATCCCCCAAGAGCACAAAAAAATCAATATAGACCCCCAAACACTCCACCACAACATCAAAATGCTCAGCCACCCCCTCACCAACAATACATGCCCCCACAAGGTCAGAAATATGTGCTAGTACCTCACAAAAATCCATTGTACCAATATCAGCATCATAAAAATCCACCTCCTCCACCATACACAACCATGATTAGACAGTTTGATTTGGATGGATTTCAAATATATCCTTATCCCATGGACAACAGTTGGAGAAGGCTTGTCCCAAAGTTCACAGGAAGTAGTGCAATTGCAGCTGAAGAACACCTAAGGAGCTTTAATGCATTTATTCAAGACATGGATATGCAATATGAGGATGTGAAAATGAGATTGTTTATGATGTCATGTATTGACGATGCTAGAGATTATTTTAATAGTTTTCCAACAACTTCTATTGACTCAATTCGGGAGTTTTATGAACAGTTCCTTGAGCAGTATGGGAATCAATGTGCACCAGAGTTTTCCCTATATGAATTGGTATATATTTAGAAGCATAAAAATGAGTTAGTTTATGACTTCAATTAGATGTTTTCTAAATTACATAATAAAATACCTCCTGAATCCAAATTAGGTGGTCCTGTTGCATTGAGTATCTATTTAAAAGATTTTGATCCTAAGACAGTATATGAGCTTAGGAACGGGTGTCCTAGGAATTTAGCTGAAGCTCAAAAGATAGCACTAACTATTGAAAATAATAGGAAAGCTACAAGAATGACTAGCAAGAGGGATAAACCTAGGGTTCCTCAATATGCTCCTCCAAATAGATAGGAAAATACATACAAAAATGAAAGACCAAGGCTACATGACATGCCATATAATAAAAATTGGAAAGATGGAAATCCAATGATGGATAGGCTAAGGAATAAAGAGAAACTTGATCCTTTAAAGAAAAGAGGGGCGTATATGGTAGATAATAGTTGTTGGTGCTCATTTTGTGACTTTCCACATTCCCTAGATCATTGTATTGTAGCTCAGTCAATACGAGGAAAAGACATACCATAAGACAACAATGAAGAGGACCATAATATCTATTTGAGTTCCCACACTCTTAACTCTATTGAGTAGGGATATTCAACTTCAGAAGGAGGGTATGAATATGATGTTGATCACCCGAAGTACAATGTCCATATGGCAGAACAAAAAGTTTTTTCTGATCATGAAGAAAGTGGTAATGAGAAATTTCCTCCTAGTACATCATATCAAACAAATAGGTGTAGTATGAGGAGATTAACTAAGGAAGAAATTAAAAGATTAACTATTGCAGAAGTTGAGTAGGCCAAAATTAGATATTGGTTGAGGAATAGAACAATGAATGAGAATGAAGGTGTTCCAAGAGGAATATTTTTTAACAATAAGAGAATTCCCCAAGAAGCTTAAAAAAGGACAAATGATAAGCAGTTTGATAAAAAATAACAAAAGTATGTCTATAAGGAAGAAAACAAAAGTCAGATCCAACAAACAAAAAGGAGAAAGAGGAGAACAAAGGAGAATCTATAGAGCAAAAGAGGATGATCAGAACAAAAGGTTCCTCTTTTGATTTCATGCAAGCTTTCTCCCAGGTAAAAATGTTTGTTCCACTACTTGAAATGATGAAGATTAAAGAGTATAGGGAAAGTATTATTCAATTAATGTCTAGTGGGTTAATAAAAGTAAAAACCTTGAAAATAAAGAGATTCTTGAAATTAGTAATAGAAAGGAAAAGATAAAAGTTCGAGAGGTTTGTCTAAGTGATGCATTGATGAATATACCACAAATTGCTCCATTCTTTACCACCTTACTCATAAATGATAAGATGGTAAGAAATTGCATGATAGATTCAGGTGCTTCTATGAACATTATGCCAGTATGGGTGATGAAACAACTTGGTATGTGGGTAGATGTTGAGGGTGGTAAATGCTATGCCATGGATAGTAGCCCTATCCCAGTTGTGGGAATTATGAAATATGTGGAAGTGAAATTGGAAAATTACCCATAGGTGACTTATAATATTGATATAACTATGATTGACACACCTCATCAGTTTGGAATGCTTTTGTCAAGACAATGGACTGCAGTAGTTGGAGGCAATGTGCAGTTTGATTTATCATATGCCACCAATACTAGTCAATGGTGAAAAAGTCAAGTTGTATAGTGAACCAAGGATGAATTAGATTGTTGAGTATGTTCCTCAAGAACAACTCAATTGTTTCTGTGATATGGATTTAGGGAGTATTAGAGTGGAATTGTCTCAGCCTAAATTAGAAAATACCGATCCAATTGATAAGAATGTTTCTAAGGATCAATAGAGTGTGTAGAAAATTTATTTTGATGGAGCATGCAACCAAGAAGGTAATGGAGATGGAGTAGTATTTATATCACTTGAAGGTGTAACATTCAAATATTCATTTTTGTTAACCTTTGAGTGTAAAACAATGTAGTAGAATATGTGGCCTTGTTGATAGGTTTAAATATGGTTGTCAAGCACAAGATAAAATTGCTAATTGTCTTGGAGATTCTGAGCTGGTTGTCTCACAAATCAAATCAAGATATGCTGCAAATAACAAGATATTGAAATAATATAGAATTTTTTTGTGGGATACAATTGAGTTATTTGATTCTTTCTCAATTGATTGGATGGATAGATCAAAAAAATTGATGGCATATTTTTTGGCTAATGTAGCCTTGAAAAGAGATGATATCACTTTGGTTGGAATATCTAAGGTTGAATTCAAAACAAGACCTGCTATCCCTATAAACATATACAATTGGCATTTTTTCAATGATGATACTGACCTTTTAAGTTTCTTCATTGTGTACACATCTAAAAATGGTCACGGTAAATCAAACCTATTAATTAATTAAATTTGAATTATTTAATTAGTATTCTAAAGTCATCTGCATATAAATAAATTTAATTATTTATTTATATCATTCATTTTTCTCAATCTTCTAGTTTGGTTAAATAAATAAGTTTATTTAATTATTGCTATTTTCCTCTTAATTAAATTAAATAAATTACATAATTTATTTATTTAATTATCATTTTATTTCTAAGTTTGAACATTTAAATTCGAACAATGAAATATTCTTCTAATTCATTCTTCACTTCACATTTAAATTAAATATTTTATATTTAATATCTTTTTCACCTCACTTAATTAAATATTGTAAATATTTAATTACTCATCTTCTTCACCTCTCGCATAATTAAATATTAATTATTTAATTATGGAAGCTTCCATTTGCACATGTCACAAGAAATTAAATAAATGTATTTATTTAATTGGCATTTATCCTCAATTTTCAACTAACTTTTCAATTAATGAAAAGATAGAATCCATGTTTGTCTCTATTTTTCAATGAAGATAGTTTTGTGGGTTGAAAACATTTGTCCATCTTTCTCTCAACCTTCCACCTTTCTCTCAACTTCCAGAATCTCTCACCGTTCATCTTGACAATTTTGAATTTCAACCGTTGATCTCCGCCAACTAGATTCTTGCCTCCAAAAATCTATAAATATAGCCTTCTCGTAAGTAGATTTCATCCTAGATTTCATGTGTAGTTACTATAGTTGCATTCGAATCAACATATCAGCATTTTAGAAAAAAATCATATGATAGCATCATAACATTTGAAGTTCAATTTCATAGCTTAAATCATTAGCAATGGACATGCATTTTTAATTAGTCTTGTTCTCCTAAGTTGTCATTTCAACAAGTTGTTGCTTACACAACTGAGAGCTAGTAACTTTAATCAAATCCTTGGAGATAAAGAACAATGGGATGAATTTCAAGGAGTTGCTATCATTTTAGAGTTTGCTTTTGTCTTTTTCTAAATTAGTTTCTTTCAATCTAATATTTCATTGGTGTGTTAGTTTACTTTCTAATTGATCCACATTTTCTAACAACACATTTTTGGTGCCTACCATGGGGCCTTGCCCCATTTTTAATCTTTTTATCACAGGTTTTTCTAATAGGTGATAGGCTGGAGTCGCGTTTTAGCGGATATGAGCCTCTATTTAGTGCATCCATAGACTGTTTTAGCACATCCATGAACTGTTTGAGCGCAACCATGAACTATTTCAGCGCATCCATGGACTGTTTTAGTGCATAGATGGTTTGTTTCGATGCATTGTTGTTTGTTCATTTAGTGCATTGGTGGCTTGTTTTAGTGCATAGAGGGGTTGTAAAAATTAAATTATGATTCTGACACCATCCATGGACAAGATTTTCAATTCATTTTAAAAGTAAAATGAAGCAATCCTAGGATAGAAATTTAAAATGTGGAATTTATTAATCCTAGGATAATCACCAAACTTTATTCTATGTTGGTTAAAATGAATCCAATGTTTGTTGTGAAGAAAAATCTTCACTTAGCATAGACAACTGTCATTTGGATTTAAAATTAGACCATTTTTTTACTATGATTATTGGGTAATAGGTATATGCTCTCCCCTTTCCTAGCTGATCAAAACACCAGACGTACCTATTTAATTTTATGCAATTCATGTTTTATTACATCCTTTAGAAGGCCTACCATAGTGGGAAAAAGTACTCACCCTATGGGAATGACCTAAGTGGGAACAACCAAAGCCAGGTTTTCCAAGCCACTTTAATCAAAAGAGAATTTTGGGGAAACCCATATTCAATGAAAGTGAGCAAGATAACCATCCCCAAAATATTTGTTCTAAAGATTAGGCGGTCTCCTGAGGGAATTTATCTATTGCCACACCAAACGGAAAAATTTACTATGAACCATAGTGTAGAAATCCAACCGTGTCAGTATCCAAACATCATTTGAATCATAGTGCAAGGGGAGGGAAGAATCTGCCCCCAAGACACTCACCATATAATTGCCACATATTTTTTTCTCAAGGGATTGAGAAATCTAACCTTGAGTACACACCTAGAAAAGACAAAAACATAGGCACCCTCTACGGGGTGACACGGCTATGTGATTTGACATGATTTTAAGCTATGGGTTGTGATTCCTATGATGACCTATTTGACAAACAAAGAGTGAGTCTATTTGAAATGCTTATCTTGTTCAATACTAATGAAAATCTCAAGAACATACACTCTTTTTTTATCTTTTAGAATTTACAAAACAACTGTTTGCTACTATATGTCATGTTTTTCACATTTAAATTAGATTAAGATCATCCAAAAACATCAAACTGTCAAAGCATGTTTGCCTCAGAAAAATAATTGGATAGTTTAGCACATCCTTTCTCTATTTCAGTGTATTTTTTCTTTGTTTTAGCGCATTTGTGCTTTATTTTGGTGGATCCCTGGTCTATTTCAGTGCATTTTGTGATCTATTTTGACACATCCCTATTCTGTTTCAGTGCATATCTGCTCTATTTCGGTGTATCTATGCTCTATTTTGGTGCATCTATGCTCTATTTCGATACGTTTGTGCTCTGTTTCAATGCATTCATGCTTTGTTTCAATGCATTCATGCTTTGTTTCAATGCATTCATGCTCTATTTCAATGCATTCATGCTCGGTTTCAGTGCATTTCTGCTATGTTTTAGTGCATCTATGCTTTGTTTTGGCACATCAATGTTTTGTTTCAGCACATTCATGCTCTGTTTTGGCACATTTGTGTTATGAGCCTAGGTAATTTTCTGATATTCAAAACTCAGTCATCTCATTCTACTCTTTTCCTATGCTCAGGGTTTGGAAGTCAAAAATTTTCCAAGAATTCCCTAGAGAGGAAGATTAGAAAGCTAAATAAATCTCTTAGTTATAAGAATTTATTGAAAAAGAGAAAAAAATTATACTAAATTCGAAAGGTCTTGCTTGAACAAAGGACCTTTATTCATCGATATCATGACTTTGTTAGAGGTTTCACTGACAATTATGTTGTAGAACCATTATACTCATGAGATTTCTTTCAAAGAAGAGCTCTTTCTCAAAGGGATAATCATAGTCAACGTATCCATTCCTCTTACATACCCCAACCTATAATTGTATACTCTACTCATCCTAATCAATTTCTGCAATAGAGAACTCAAAGACATTAGGAATTTATCACAAATCCTTCCTTTTACAAAGCTATGATCAAACCTCACAAAGTGAAAAATCATCTTTATTTTTGATCTTTGGTTTAATTACCACAAATAGGATTATCATCCTTTCAATTAGAGAATCATGAGCTAAAGATTAGAAATCTCATAAGTCATAGAATATTCATTCTATCTTGACTTTCATATCGATCAAAATTGCACTATTTCATTCTTTTGATCAAAGTTGGTAGAAATTTGGCAAAATCTTATGCCCGTTGTCACAAGATCTCGAAAGCACATAGAAAGAGACGAAAGGGAAAGTACCATAAGAAAAATGGGTGATAATAAGGATAGGGAAGAGAATCCCTTTCATAATTCAAATACTGAAGAGATAACAGAAGAGAAGCTCCAAGAAGTAGAGCAGGATCCCCAATTTCATACTCTTATGGAAATGATTTCGGAACAAAAAAAGGAAAGATATTTCCTTTCATTAGCTAATCAAGGAGATAAGTTACTTTTTGATTTTGACACAAAAGGGATTAAAGAGAATCCTGAAACCCCTCTTAATTATTTTAATTCTCTTACTCAACAAATAAAAATATTGCAAGGGCAAATAAAGGAAATCCAAGGGGGTACAACAAAGAATTATGTTTTGGATGATATATGTCCTTATCCATTTGACAGGAGTCTTCAAATGATTCATTTTCCAAAACGTTGCGAAATACCTAAATTTGATAGGTATAATGGGAAAACCAACCCCATTCAACATGTAAGGGATTTCCAAAATATGAGCTTAGAATTTGCTCATGAGGATACCTATTTAATGCGATTGTTTCCACGAAGTCTAGGTGGACAATCCATGGAGTGGCTTTGAAAGATCACTCCCCCCATCAGAAAATTTGAGAAGTTAATAAATAAATTTATATCACAATACTCCTACAACATCCAACACTAGATAACCATGCTTGATCTTTGTAAAGTGAAGCAAAAGGTAGGGTAATCCTTCACCACATTTTTACAAAGGTGGAGAAGGGTGTTTGCATGATACTGCTGTCCTATTCCTAAAAAAAAAAAGATGGAGATATTTATTGATAGTCTGAATCAAGATATGAGTTACAGAGTAAACCTTCACTATCCTCAATCATTTGAAAAATTGATTGAAAATGAGATTACTATTCGAGGTGCCTTGGTCAAGCGTGGAGTTCTGAAAATCAATAAAGAAGGTTCAAATTCATACAACAACAACAATAGTAACAACAATGACAAGTCATGATTTTGAACTCAAAATAAAAATGTTGTGAATGATGGGGTAGTATATTCTAACAACATGAATGTGAAGCCTACCGTTCTTAATGTATCAGGTGTCCAACATAGCAATAATGTTGGAAATTATAGTACCCAAGGCTATGTTTCCAATCAAGGGAATGTGATCCATAATCGTGGAAATAATTTTGGCAATAATCAAAATTCAAATGTGCCCAGATCTTCATATTTTTCAAATTGATAGAGTTTTACTCCCTTGGGCTAGTCTTTAGATTCCATTCTTAAAGAACTATTGAATCAAAACACTATTAAATTTCCACCACAAAGATATTATGAGCCTCGAGTTAAACAACCATCATGGAATGACTCACACTTTTGTGAATATCATAGGTGTAAAGGTCATAAGACAAATAATTCCCAAGGGTTAAAGAATATTGTTCAGGATTTGATTGATAACCATACCATTACGATTGAAGGAAATAATGCCAATGATGACCATCATGCGTTCAAGGATACTCTCCCCAATTATCATAAATTGGGATCTTTGGGTGACAAGGGAAAGAATGTTAATTATGTCCACAACACCATTATCAATCATATTTACACAGACGATCAACAAATCAATGCTATCAGAATCAAAGGTAAGCAAGAATATCGAGAGGTCAACGCTACGACAAGGGGACAAGCCAAAATCATTGTAAAATGAAGCTCATCTAAAGCAGAAATTCCCCCTCCAATTCAATACAATTTGGTCAATCAACTACAAAAAACATCGGCCCAAATTTCTATCTTGGAACTTTTAAAATTATCGCCTACACATAAGGACATTCTGGAAAATGAACTTGTTGACACAAATGTGTCTCTTGATCTGGATATCAATAAATCTCAAGCCATGGTGAGACACTTGTCCTCATCCACATGTTTATCCTTTACTGAGAAGGATGACTCATCCATGACCCATCTGCATAATTCATCACTCTACCTAGAGGTTATGGTTCACAGAGCCTAAATTAGACGTGTCCTAATAGACGGGGGAGCCAGATTAAACATTTGTACTTTGAAATTGGTCCTTGCTTTGGGATATTCAGAATCATCTATAAATCCATAAAGGAATATTACAATCAAGGCATACGATGATGAGGAAAGAGCTTCCAAAGGCCTCATCATGTTACCGATCAAAGTGGGACCTGTTGTGAAGAATACCTTTTTTCAGGTTCTAGATCGAGATTTATCCTATACCATACTCTTGGGTCATCCATGGATCCATGACATGCAAGCTATTCCATCTAATTATCATCAATTCTTGAAGTTTCCATATGATGGATAGGAAGTAACAATACTTGTTGATCACATTAGTAGCCAAACTTGCTCTAATCTAAGAGCAAATTAGGACACATTCATCCAACATAATAGAGAGGCTTTGGCCATTTCTACTTCTAAATACAATGAACAAGAATGAGAAATGATAAGTAATTTTGGCACCAAGCTAAAATTGAAAGATAATGGGGTAGGGGAATATTATTTATCTCTCTCTAATCTACCCATATCTCCAAGATCCCATGGTCAACCATCAACATCCATATAGCAAGATACAATAGTTTTAGCCTTGGCTTCAGTTCCCATCACCAAGTTTAATGGTTTATTTATCAAATTAAATGAAATGGAAGATAGAGCTATCCTTGATTGGCTCTATAAAGATGAAGAAGAATCACTACAACATGTCAAGTTACCCATAGAGAAATATGGAAAAGGTTATGCAATAATGCAACAAATGGGTTATGGAGGAAATGGCCCTATAGGTAAAAGAAAGGAGGGTATTGTTGAACCTATCCAACTGAAAAAAATGTTCCCAAAGGATAAGACTGGGTTAGGATACAATCAAGATACAAAGGAAGAAGTAGTACAAAGAATTTCTAATGAGGAGTTAGCTGAAACAATTCTGAGAATTCAAGCAAACAATTCTAACACTAACTCTAATGAATATGAATGGGGCAACATCTCTAATGATATATTCTTGATGGATAAAAGGGTAGATGTCATACAAAAATTTACACCCACATTCTTACAAGGGGAAAGCTCAAGGCCTCCACTTGATTACATTCTACAAAGCGATCATGACTCAAGTGAGACTAATTCAATTCAAAGTGAGACAAATCATCCATATGAGGATACCATCCTAGATCTCTCCCATAATGACGTTGATAATAGCATCATGCCCCTAATGTCTAGTGACCTTACTCAGCCTAATGATCCATTTACTTTGGTCCATCTTGAACTCATTGATTGGGAACAAATTTCACCAATTGATATCCTAAATTTTCCAAATGACGAAACCATCATAAAATTTCTTCATTCATCCCAACTAGAAACAAGTTCCACCAGGGAATCACAAGATCAGAGTTTTCAACAGGAAAGTGCCAAGTTTCACAGCTATGAAATAAATAACATAAAAGAAAGATCTAATGGTGAAAACCTAACAAAGGCATTATTAGATCAAGAAAATAGAAAAATTAAAAGTGTATCCAATAGTGAAAACCTTTCAAAGGAACTAGAGGATGGGAAACTTGACACTCTTCTAGAGCACTATCAGGAAAGGTCTTCTATTCTAATAGAACCAACAAAGGCACTCAATATAGGTACTACGAAACAACCCAAATTCTTACAACTTGCTGCATCTCTAACAGAAGAGGAAATACCAGGATTCACATAATTTCTCAAGAACAATCAAATGATTTTTGCATGGTCCTACGTAGATATGCTTGGATTAGATCCAAACCTTATCATGCATCATCTATCTATCAGACAGGGGGCAAAGCCTGTGAAGCAGAAACTCAAAAAAATGCATCCGCATGTTGCATTATTAGTTAAAGAGGATTTAAAGAAACTTTTAGATATTGGACTCATTCGGTCTATCGATTATGTAGAATGGATCTCCAATATTGTACTTGTTTCAAAGCCAGATGGAAGAATCAAAATTTGTACAAATTTTAGGGATTTGAACAAGGCATGTCCTAAGGATGATTTTCCTTTTCCAAACATAGATATGATCATTGATTTGACTGCTGGACATGTGATGTATTCATTAATGGATGGATTTTCAAGATACAAACAAATAAAAATTGCACCTAAAGATCAGGATAAAATAGCGTTCACTTGTCCTTGGGGTACCTATTGCTGGAACGTAATGCCATTTGGGTTGAAGAATGTAGGAGCTACATACCAAAGAGCAATGACAACAATTTTTAATGATACATTCATGGATGATTACATTGATGATATTATCACCAAATCTAACACCAGGGAGGGACACATAGCTATCTTATCTAAAATTTTCAAAAGAATGGAATAGTTTAAAGTGTGACTTAATCCAAAGAAATGTGTCTTTGGAGTAAAATATGGAAATTTTTTGGATTATATTGTATCAAAAAATGGGATTAAGGTGGATCTAGCTAAGTTACAAGCAATCCTCGATATGCCACCACCAAGGAACATTAGTCAATTACGCTCTTTGCAGGGATGGTTACAATCCATCAGAAGATTCATTGTGCAACTAGTGGATAAAAGTATACCATTTACTCATCTCTTACATACGAATGTTCCATTTAAATGGGAAGACAAATGTGAAGCAAAATTTGATTAGATAAAGCAATATCTAATGAATCCACCAGTGCAAGGTGCACCACTCATATTGTATATTTATGACATGGAAGTGTCCCTAGGAGCATTATTGGCACAAGAAGAAAACTTGGGAAAGGGCCAAGCAATCTATTACATCAGTTGAACTTTGACAAGTCATGAGCTAAATTACACCTTCATTGAAAAATATTTCTTAGTAGTAGTGTTCACTTCTCAAAAGTTATGACACTATATGCTAGCTCATATAATAAAGCTTGTTGCTAAGATTGATCCACTTAAATATCTTCTCAGTAAGGCAACCTTAACTGGAAATTTGGCTAAATGGGTCATGATCTTGAGTGAATTTGACATTCATTATGTGGATCGGAAATTTATAAAGGGATAGGTAATTGCAGATCAATTAGAAGAAGCACCAATGCCAGCAGAACACCTAATACACATTGATTTTCCTGATGTTGATGTATTCACAATAGCTATTAAGCAATCATGGGTGCTCTACTTTGATGGTTCCTACACTCAACATGGTTCAGGGGTGGGGATTATTTTCATTACTCCTCAAGGACATACAATTCCAAAATCTTATTGGCTAATTTTCCCTTGCACAAATAGAATAGTTGAATTGAGGTGCTATTAATTGGCATGAGAATTGCAGTAGACTGGACAATCACAGAACTTCAAGTTTTCCATGATTCACAACTTGTTATAAATAAAATCAATGAAAAATATCACACTATGGATGACAAGTTAATACCTGTAGACATGGAAAATGTATAATTTTAGTTTGACACACTTGATCCTAATCACTAACATCATTTCCTCCAGAATCACACTCTCAGCATTTCATCGTAATTCTATCCCTTAAGCTAATGAATCATTACTTATGTGATTAAGTCTATCACCTCCTTTGATTAAATTAATCAATTTAATTTAATTAACCTTACATCTCTGTTTAATTAAATAAATCATTTTATTTGATAAAATTCTCTAAAGTCCTCTTATTAAATTAAATAAATTAAAACTTATTTGATTTAATCTAACATATTCCTCTTGGGTTAAATAAATCAAATCATTTATTTAATAAATCATTTCCTCTCAATTCTTGACTTAAATCAATTCATAAATTTAAGTCTAAATTGTCACATTCTCTAATTCTTCATTAAATTAATAAAATCCTTGATTAATTAATCCTTCTCATTAAAATCCTCTAGAGAATGCAAGTTACACAATAAATTAAATACTTTGATTTATTTAATTCTCCATTTTCCCTCACATAGCATCAAAAGGGAATATTCCCTTGTTTGAATTCAAAAAGTCCAAATAGACTTGTACATCCAACAAGGCATTCACTCCTCTTACATGTCCTTGTGCATTGAGCCAAGTGGCATTTATTTCATTCATTTTCCCCTCTCACATGTCATTTCTCAAATTTGAAATTCCACCTAATGGCATTTATCATGCACATTGACCAAAATGTGCTCATTCTTCAACCATTCACATCTTGACAAGTGGCACTTGGCCATTGGATGTTGAATGATCCCACATTTCTCTATTTCATTCTCTCTTCCATTTTGGAAATCTATAAATTGGAGACTCCTCTCCTCATTCAACAACACACAACTTTGAGTAAACTTACTATGCTCAAATTCACCTTCACTTCACAGATTTCAAGCAAGGTTATTCTCTTCATTGGAGAATTAATCTTGCCCATAACATCACTCAACTTGTTCAAGGATTGGGAAAGGGATGCTTACTACACAAAAAGGCGACACCAATCCACTATGAGATAAAGGTTTAATTATGTTTCTTATATCTTGTTGTTTAACTTTTTTTTCTACTCATCGATTGCATATCTAGACATGGTTAAATATTTCATAGGGATTTCTAAGTTTTCTGGTTTAAACTAACTTTCATGCTAACAAAATGAAATTGTTTAAGCCATCTCTTGCAGATTTTATGATCCACAATACCTTACAAAAATATGGTGGATGATTTCAAAAAATACTTTGTTGATATCAAGTTCATACAAATTCCACGTATTGATAATAAAGCAATAGATGCTATGGCTATAATCACATCTCTACTCTAGTTGTCATAAAATCAAGCAAGGTATGATTTCCTGGTGGAACAAAAAAATTCTCCCACTTAACCAATGCTGATTCTCCCTTGTATGGCCAAATCTACGCTTACCTAAAGGATAATATTTTACCTTTAGATTTGTCTAGAAATTAGAAAAGGAATTTCATTTGTCAATCCTCTTGTTACACCTTAATTGCTAACATCTTGTACTAGTGTGCTCTAGATGGTACCCTCCTTAGATTTCTCGAATGAGATGACTCAGAAAAGGCCTTACAAGAGGTACATGGTGTCATTTGTGGGACACACTCAAGTGGACTAACCTTAGCAAATAAACTTGTTAGATTGGGTTATTACTAGCTGACCATGGAGAAGGAATCATTTGTCTTTATGAAGAAATATGCACAATGTCAGATTCATGGGAATCTCATTCGTGCTCCTGCTCAGGAATTACAACCCTTTACCACAACATGGCCTTTCTCTCAGTGGGGATTGGACTTGGTTGGAAATATAAACCCGTCATCTTCAAATGGACACAAATTCATCATCACAGCCACTGAGTATTTTACTAAGTGGATTGAGGTTGTTCCCCTAACAACTGTTACTGGAAAAAAAATTCTTCATTCATTTTAAACTATATCATCTGTCAATATGGTATTCCCAACTCCATTATCATAGACAATGGAAGACCTTTTAAAAATCAAGTTGTTGATGAACTATGTGAAATATTTTGCATCCAACACAGGTTCTCTACACCTTACTATCCATAAGGGAATGGTCAAGTTGAAGATTCATACAAAACAATTTTAAAGATTTTGAAGAAAACAGTGAATGAGGTAGGTCCTGATTGGCATGTGCAATTGAATCCAGCATTGTGGGCATACAGAACAAGTATTCGCACACCAACAGGTACTACTCAGTATGCTTGGGTCTATAGAGAAGAAGCTATTCTACCACTAGAATTTGAGATTCCCTCACTTCGAGTATCACTAAAGGGGTTGATCAATGATGAATACTACAAAGTATCAAGGTTGCAAGAGCTGGAGCTACTTGATGAACAACATCAAACTGTAGTTAATCATTTGAAGGGATATCAATAAATTATGTCCCACAACTACAATCATAGAGTCAAACCACAATATTTTTAGGTGGGTGAGTTAATTCTCAAAGAAAACCCTCACAATCAGTAGGATCGAGAAAATAAAGCAAGTTTGAACCTAATTGGATGGGTCCATTCGTTATCATTGTGACATATGGATCAGGGGCATATCAGTTGTCAACATCAGAAGGGGACATATTTGAAGATTTGACAGACAACATTCATCTAAAGAAGTTTTTTGCTTGAAAAAATATCAAAAAAAATATAAAAAATCTTGAACAAATATCAAAAAAATTGTAAAAGGTCCTGAAAAAATACAAAAAAAATTTAAAAAAAGTCAAGAAAAATAAAATACAAAAGATCAAAAATACCAAAAAATAAAAAAGAGAAGAAAATAGTTTCCTTGATGAACACCTGGAAAATAGGAGTCTTGGTAACAATAAAAATATCATAAAATCAAGAAAAATTACAATAAAAACAAATGATGAAAACATGGAAAACAAGCATTGGTTGTGATTTTGTTTGGCTCTCTCCTTTGTTAGGATACTTTCTGCATATTCATGTTTCATCAACATCACATTCACATCATACGTCATAACATCTCCTTGAAACGACAAGGATCTCATCATGGCTTGATGATTGGGGTTATCCTTAGCAGTAGTTGTGTCTAATAGGAGTCAGGGTGCAAGGTCATTAAGGGGAAATTTGCTTCTTGGAGCTTTCGAGCAAGCAAATGGCAACATGTGTCAAGAATTGGAATATCAGAAACAAAAAACTTGTCCAATTAAACTGAGTCTACACAACTATTTGACAGATAACTGAAACAAATTGGATGATCTTAATTTGAATAAAATGAATGAAAAACTTAAAGGATAAGTTGAATTGTTGTTTTGACATTTTATGACATCATATCTTTGAAGTGGTTCAGTGATGTACTGAACTAGAATCACAAGGAAGGAGTGATTTTTCTTTGCTTGTTGTCTATAAGATAATCATTGGTATTGTGCAAATTTTTCATGGGACATGCTCTACAATGTATCATTGATGACATTTTGAAATTTGCATAAGAAAATGGTTAACTTTTGTCTGTTTATGCAAACAATACTCAGGTCATCTTGGTTCAATTATACCTCGATGCTTGTATTAACTTTCGATATCAAACATCATGAAAGCAACACTGAGGTTATCATTGGTGCTAACATACCCTTTGATTCTTTTACTAACTATCAACATATCAAAAGGATCAATGATGAAAATCAAGCGCAACATGGAATGACAAATAGGAGAATGGTTCATTACTACATTCTAGGACTGCATGATTCATTTAGATTTTCATTTTGGAGGCTGTTTAAGTAGATTTTTGAAGGTTGGAAAAAATTTCATATATCTTTTTAGACAACAATTGAGTACACTTGGACATTTATTGCATCTCATTGGATTATCATTCATTGCATATCATCTCATCATGACTATTCATTTAGAATATCCTTATCATTTGCATTAATTTCCATTTTTCACATCATTTCATTTTTATTATCAATATTATCATTATCATTATTCGATCTCATTCAGTTTATCATGATCATTATCCATCTTTAAATATTATATCAGTTTCCTCATATTATATCATTTTCACATTTGCATTTGCCTTCATTTCACATAAATCTACATTGATAAAAAGATTATATCCATTTTATTCATTATCATATTATCATTTAGGTTATCATTTTCATATCAATTGCATCGTATCATTAGGTATTACTACATTATAATATTCCATTATGTATCATTTTGTTATCATTTATTCATTTCATTTTTCCACATCATTATCATCACTATCATTTTTTATCATTATTCACCAATTCACATCATCATCATTTTTTATCATTATCATTATTGTCATTATGATCATTATTGATTTTTAGTTCATATATATCCCATTTTCATATCATGTGCATATCATTCATTAAATATTCATCTCATTTATATCTCATCACATTATCATTCATTACATATTATTTTATCATAAATTTTCATTTAGGTCATCATTATCATTTCATTTCACATCCATTTATATCACTTTTCATATTGATCATTATCCATTTATTTTACATCATATCATTTTTTAGGACATATCATCTCATTAAAATCATTCATCATTACATCTTACATCTTGCATGAAAGAAAAACATCATTGCATCATTATACATTACATAAAATAAAAGCATCATCATTTATATTTCATCATCATTTGCATCATCATCATAAAAATCATACACAACATAACATATAGAAATAAATTGAATACATGAATCCATAACACATGCATAATCAAATCACCATTGCATATCATAAAATTCATCAAAACAAATGTCCAGGGGTTCAAGGATATCAAATGTTTCAACAAGATATACCAAATACAATGAAATAAATGTATCAATCCATCATCACTGCGGGACATCCGGTGGTGGCAAATGGCTACTACTATCTTTCGAGGTGGTAGGTCTTGCTAGATCTCTGCTACCTAAAGTCCCAATCTCTCATCTAATAAGTTTTACCATGCTTCAGGTAGCACTCCTAGTGTGACTGTGCGAGTGGGTCCGTGATCGAGTGCCTGACTGCATGTAGGCTATCCATCTAAGCCTCTGCTTAGATGGAACTGCCTCAATATATCTCATCCAATAGTATTCTGCCTACCAAGCAGTCTCCAGTCCCTCTGCCACAACCTCTCAAATGGAAGTGCTCTCAACTGACCTGAGGAGTCTCTCTGCTACTCCATCTTCCTGAATGCATCTCTCTCGAAAGCTATCTCGCTATGTTGTAAGCTAAGATACCTGTGGGTCAGGAGGTGGTGGTTGTGCCACCTATGCCTGTAACTAGCTGATAGTCCCCTGTGCCTATGCCAATAGACTTTGAAGAGTCTGAACATCTATTTGTAGGATATCCATTTGTCCTAGCCCTAATAGAGATCCGTGGGGCCAAAGTACTAGGCTGATCCACCACTCTCGATGTCTGAGGCCTCATCCTGAATGGTACATCAAAGAAGAACCTCTAGCCTCCACCTCCTCCACTCTCATCACCTTCATCATCCCCACTATCATCATCACTATCCTCTAAACTTCTTGAATCCTCTGCATCATCCTCCTCATCATCAACATCCATGGCCTCCACACCCTATGCCTCTGCTAGTACCTGTGCCTGTGCCACTACCTGTGGCTGACCCTGTGGCTGCCCTATTGCTTCCTATGCCTATGGTTGTCATCATGCCCGCTATATAGCTTGTCCTCCCAATAATGGGGTAGGCTTCTCTGGGCTGGTAAATCTCGAAAAGGGATGTGTGTAGAAGTATGATACATACTCATCTATCATCCCTGCATTCGTCACCAATGGATGTATTGCCCAATGATCTAGCTGCAAATCCAGATACTCTACTCTAGCTACCTCAATCATCATAAATGGACCCCACTCTGGTACATCCTCATGGCACCTATTATAGTCTTCCACACCATGTGGAATCATCTGTACTAACTTGTGCTGTCTCAAGACCCTCATAACCAGGAACCACTCAATAATAAATGGGGTACAACCAATCAAGTACCTCAATCTGGTGCAATAGGGTAGCTCTATATCATCAACCTCTCAAGGATCACAATCTAGATAGGTTCTCTAGATGACTGTATCCAAGCCATCTAGCATGCGGCACTAGTAATATAAATTTCCCAACATCGACCTAACAAGGGGTTCTATGTAGGCATAAATGTATGGATAGCCAAGTGTGTGATCTCTCTGATCAATGGGGTGAGTAATCAAAAAATGCTCCCATGACCATATTTGTAAAAGAGTCACTCCACGAGAGACTCTTCCCATTTGTGTACATGACTTGATGCAAATTGTGATACAAATGAGCAAGCATGCATGATCCCCATGCATATCTAGTCCGATGGAGAAGTATGTCCTCCAAGATTTGGCCCCAACCAACTGATAGTCCCTTTGACCTATGATCAGGACAAAGGAAATCACTGATGAACCCTGCTAACACCAAAGGCAGTGGGGCATACCTCTCCACCATATCCTTCCAGAAAAATTTATACCCACCGACATGAGGATCCTGAAAGACTCATCTTAGTGCATCGGTCCCTCCAATATCCTTGTGATCATAAATCAAAAGCTCACCGACTACATGAATACCCAAAATCCTATATATGTCCTTGGGTGTCACAGTAATCTCTTCTATAGGTAGATGAAAGGTGTTATGCTCACTGTGCCACCTCTTAGCTAGTGCCATCAATAGTGCTCTGTTGATCCTATACTGTGGGATCCTCAATAGTGGACTCAACCCACATTGGTATATCACCTCTATATCATCTTGGGACAGTTGAGGAATCATATCCCACGTGCGAGGAAATCTCTCTCTGATCCAGAGGAGGTCAAATTCCTCCTTTATAACATTAAAAACAATTATGAAAATCAAGAAATAGGGAATATCCAATCAAATCCATACATCAATCAACAAATTATTAATCCATTTATCTTTTCAGTAGGCATGAAGGCAAATACATCAGTCAATCAATCATAAAAACATCAACAATCGGTTCAAAATCTTATTTGTTCTTCAAGAAGGAGGGCAAATAACTCCTAATTTTTTTGTTTTTCATGTAGAAAAGAAAAATTATCTTTATCTACTATTTGCTTTTCATATCGTATGGAAACTAATTTAATAGTCAATCGACTCAACATCAATCTATTTGTCTTTCAATCGGGAAAGAAAATTTATCAAATCTATCATTTCTACTATTTGTCTTTAAATTAGGAAAGCAAATTTATCATACATATTACTATTTGTTCTTCAAGTACAATTTTTTTTTATCAAATCAGGCTAATCTATCCTTGATGTTAATCAACAAAATATAAATCAGTTTTCTAATCTAGCAATAATCATCAAGAACATATCAAAATTCAAATTCGAAAAAATCAGATGGATGCGCTAAAATAGTTAGTCAATGCGCTAAATCATGTATGTGCAACTTTAATCCATGGATGTGCTAAAACAGACCTTCTATGCACTAAAGTACCTATGCACTATTTTATCACACAAATGTGCTAATGTATCTCATCAATGTAAAAATCTAGTCTATACGCTAAACTACTATCCTATGCAGGCATAATTTTTGGATGCACTACTTGAGGTATCCTATGCATTATTCTATGCTATGCGTTAATCTACACATCTATGCGCTATTGTTTCACATCTATGCACTACTTTGTATGTGCAAATTTATCTAACCTATGCGCTATACTATGGTGCATATGTGCTAAAGCAACACGTTGAAAATCTTAAAATTTTAAGAAATCAAAAATTTCTTCAAAAACATGATTTCAAATTCATGGCAAAGGATCAGATTATCTTACCGGAGGTCCATATACAGCTAGTCTTTGATACCGACGGGCTCGCTCGAATCTGTGGCGCTCATAATGAATCGACATTGTGAAAATTTATCTCAGAGCTCTAAAAATTACCAAAGGTTACTCTTCAAATGACAATGACTTTTCACTTTTTCTAGCTTTTAAGGGGGTGAAAATGAGATATTACTATTTTTACTATGTAAAGTGCTATTTCAAGACCTAAATCACCAAATCTCTCCAAAAATCATTTAAATTATTTCGCATCATCCTCATCATCATTCACATCATGTGATTTATCTCTCGAGGGGGCATATAGCATCGATAAATTTTCAAATTCAGGGGTAAAATTCTATAAAGTAGTGCATATAACACATCACTTCAAAGAGGGGAAAAATGTATACATCTAAAAATGGTCACGGTAAATCAAACCTATTAATTAATTAAATATGAATTATTTAATTAGTATTCTAAAGTCATCTACCTATAAATAAATTTAATTATTTATTTATATCATTCATTTTTCTAAATCTTCTAGTTTGGTTAAATAAATAAGTTTATTTAATTATTGCTATTTTCCTCTTAATTAAATTAAATAAATTACATAATTTACTTATTTAATTATCATTTTATTTATTTCTAATTTTGAACATTTAAATTCGAACAATGAAATATTCTTCTAATTCATTCTTCACTTCAAATTGAAATTAATATTTTATATTTTATATCTTTTTCACCTCACTTAATTAAATATTGTAAATATTTAATTACTCATCTTTTTCACCTCTCACATAATTAAATATTAATTATTTAATTATGGAAGCTTCCATTTGCACATGTCACAAGAAAATAAATAAATTTATTTATTTAATTGACATTTATCCTCAATTTTCAACTAACTTTTCAATTAATGAAAAGACAAAAGCCATGTTTGTCTCCATTTTTGAATGAAGATAGTTTTGTGGGTTGAAAACATTCTGCATCTTTCTCTCAACCTTCCACCTTTTTCTCAACTTCCAGAATCTCTCACCATTCATCTTGACAAGTTTGAATTCCAGTCGTTGATCTCCGTCAACTAGATTATTGCCTCCAAAAATCTATAAATACAACCTTCTCATAAGTATATTTCATCCTAGATTTCATGTGTAGTTACTATAGTTGCATTTGAATCAGCAAATCAAAATTTTATCAAAACTCATATCATAGCATCATAGAATTTCAATTTCAATTTCATAGCTTAAATCATTAGCAATGGACATGCATTTTCAATCAATCTTGTTCTCCTAAGTTGTCATTTCAACAAGATTTTTCTTACACAATTGAGAGACAATAACTTTAATCAAATCCTTGGAGATAAAGAACAATAGGATGTATTTGAAGGAGTTGTCATTTTAGAGTTTGCTTTTGTTTTTTTTTTTTAATTATTTTCTTTCAATCTAATGTTTCATCGGTGTTCTAGTTCAATTTCTAATTGATACACATATTCTAACAACACACATTGTATAGATCAGTATGAGGCACACAAGATTTATTTCAACGCTTTTGTGGAAGAAGTGGATGCGAAATAGACTGTATTTGGGAAGGAAGTTTTATAGCTTAAAACCAACAATCTCCCCAAAGGGATTGTGGAATTAGAAAGAGTGTATGATGGGAGTGATCACTCTCTCATGAAGTAGACACTAGTCAAGAGAGAAGATATTGAAGAGGTAAATATAGGAAATGATTTAGCACCAAAAAGGGTTTACATTGGAAGGAAGATAAGTCCAACCATCAGGGGAATTTTGATTGCATTATTGAGAAAATACAAACATATGTTTTCTTGGTCTTATGAGGATTTCAAGGCATACAGAGAAGACCTTTTCCAGCATGAGATTCCACTTAAACCAAACACACAACCATTCAAACAAAGGAAGAGGCCTATTAACCCAAATTTGGAACCTAAGATGTAGGAGGAACTAGAAACAATCAGAGATGGAGGAATTATTAAACCCATTAGAAATTCAACATGGGTCTCAAATCTGGTTCCAGTAAGAAAGAAAAATGGGGATATGAGATTATGTGTAGATTTCATAAATCTGAATGTTGTTTCCCTTAAAGATAATTATTCTCTCCCAAATATGGAGGCAATATTGCACAAAGTAACGGGGTGTGAGCTACTGTCAATGATGGATGGTTTTTTTTGGATATAACCAGGTTAAAGTCAAAGATTCTGAGAAATACAAGACAATGTTTACTACACCATGGAGGACATATGTTTATGTTAGAATGCCATTCGGTCTCACAAATGCAGGGGCCACTTTTCAAAGGGCCATGGATGTGGTATTTGCAAACATAATTAATTCTATAATGGTGGTGTACCAGGATGATCTTACTGCTTATTCCAAAAGGGTAGAGGATCATGTGGGGAACTTGGAGAAGATATTCACCAAGGCTTTGAAATATGGTATTAGTCTTAATCCTAAAAAGTGTAATTTTTTTGTTACAAAGGGTAAAATTTTGGGGAATATTGTATCAAAAGAAGGGATTAGGATAGACCTTGAGAGAGTAGAAGCTATAGATAAAATCCCCATTCCTAAAACTGTCAAAGAAATCTAATCATTTTTTGGTCAAATTAACTTTGTTAGAAGATTTGTATCCAATTTTTCTAGGATTGTTAAACCTATATCCAAGATGTTGAAAAAAGGAGAGAAGCTAGATTGGATTGTTGAAGCCATGGAAGCCTTTATATCTATCAAAATATCTATCAAAGAAGCTCCCATCCTAAAGTCCCTTGATTTTACCAAACCTTTTCAAATATTTTATTTTGCTTCATTTCACACCATAGCAACTATTATGTTACAAAAGAATGATGAAGGTCATGAGCAACTTGTATATTTTTTTAGTAAATCTTTGTAGGTTAGAATTGAAGTATGACATTATGGGAAAAAAATCCTTTGCATTGATCAAAGTAGCAAAATCTTGCAGACCTTATCTTGTTGGAGCTAAAGTAATTTCCTATGTCCCACATGCTACTATGAAAGATATCCTGGTACATACAGAGGTGGCAAGGAAAATATGCAGATGGATTAATAAAATCCAAGAATTCAATAGGAAATTCAAATTACCAAGTTGGTAAGAGGGCAGGGTTTGGCCAGGCTAATGGTAGAAACAAACATTGAAGCAAATCAAATCTTCAATATAGAAGGTGGGGAGAATGTAGTTGCAAGTATTGAACATACCTCTTGGTACACAAATACAATGTATTATGTCAAGCACATGAAATGCCCTGAGGGGTGGAATGATAATCAAAAGAGAAATTTGAAGCTGCAAGCATCTAAGTATGTTTTTATAGAAGGGGATCTATTTTGAAAGAATAGGGATGGAATATTGTTGTTGTGTCTAGATGAATTACAAGAGAAACATGTATTGAGGGAGATGCATGAAGGGGTGTGTGGAGGAAATTATTTTTCCAAAACCACTGCACATAAGATTCTCGGGGTTGGTTATTACTGGCCTAAATGTTTTAATGACTCATTCACACATGTAAGGAGATGTGAGGCTTGTCAAAAAAATTCAGGGAAATTTAAGTATCAAGGAGCCTTACCACTTATACCTTTGCAATTAGAAGCCCATTTCCATCAATGGGGAATTCAATTCATTGGAGAAATATAGGAAAAATCAAGTGGAGGACATAGATGGATATTAGTGGCCACTGATTATTTTACTAAGTGGGTGGAGGCTATCCAAAATACATAAGAAACAAGCAAGGTGGTGGTGAAATTTCTGATGGAGAACATTATAACTAGATTTGGCACAATGATAAGATTGATCATAGATAATGGGATGTGTTTTAGATCTGATGAGTTCAGAGATTTCTATAATATATATCGCATTACCATTTCGTATACTGCCCCTTATCATCCACAAGAAAATGGCTAGGCATAATCAAGTATTAAAATTATTTTGAAGATAATAAAGAGGATGTTAGATACAAATAAAAAGGCATGGGACTCAAAGTTGAGAATGAATGTGTGGGTAGATAGGATTACAGTAAAAAAGGTGATTGGAAAGTCTCCATTTGAACTGGTGTATGGGACTCAAGCTATGATGCCAATACAAAACCTTTTACTAGTTTATAATTTTATTCTGCAAGAGGATTTGGATATTTTTGAACCAATGGAGGAAAGAATGGAGCATCTTGTAGAACTTGATGAAATAAGGAGAATGGCCTAGAAGTAGAATGTGAATTTGTAATCACAAATGAAATACTTTTTTGATAAAAAGGCTAGAGATCAAAAATTTCAGGAAAATGATCTAGTATTGATGTGGAATTCCTGATGCTAGGAGAAGAGAAGGCATGGTAAGTTTGAATCTTTTTGGTTGGGTTCTTTTGTTATCATTGGTAATGAAGGGGAGGATTCTTATTATTTGTAGAATGTGTCTAGAGAGGAGCAAGATTTTCCTATACATGGGCAACTCTTGAAGAATTTATTCTCTTAAGGAGTAATAGAGGATTAAGGATTGCCAATTCAAGGACAATTCTTTACAAACCTCTTTAAACATTATTTTTCCATGCATAGTAGTTTAGGAATTTAAAAGGGGTTTGGACTTGCTAGTACATGGAAAATCCTAGAATTCCCTCATTGAAAAAAATAAATTATTTCCATGTACAGTAGTGTAGGGTCATCTCCATCCTCCATTTTCCATCTCCTTTATGTTTCCTTCCTCCATTTTCCGCCTCCTTCATTTTTAATATTCTTTTGTGTCTAGGTCTACTCTCCCGTTGATATTCTAGTTTCTTGCAATGATTGGCAAACCACTCATCCCCAATAGGAGCAGCTGTTAGAACCATTTTTTTCTAAAAATTATAAGGGTTTTTATCCATTTGAACCTAATTATTTTTCTATATTTTTCATGAAAATATCATTCACCACCATCCATAAAGCCAAATCCATCTTTTACCACCACACCGTTGCCACATTTTCAACCTTCATAGCCCTCACCTTTTACCTCATTACCGTAGCCCTTCACAAAAAAACTTGCGGTACCATGGTTAGCAACAATTAAGACAACCATTCACCACCATATCGCGAAGGGTTTGATCTTAGCCTGTGGTAGAGAAGTAGGGAGAACAGTCTTGGTTGATACCGCCATACCACTTAGAGTGAAAGGTTTGACCACAATAGAGCGGTGGAAGGATGCAATGTTGACAAAATTTAGACACCGCCATACCGTGGAGAGACAGAGCAAGACTCGTGGTTGGGTGGTATAATTAAAGACAACCACTATACTATGGAGGGTCAACAAGGAGCCCATGGTAGAGTGGTATGCATAAGAGGATAAAAATGAAGAAGAGACTACTATACCGCGATAGGTTAGAACAGTGCCCACAGTAGAGTAGTCGGGATGACAGTGAAGGGAAAGTCACCATGGTATTATGGGGAGGTGAAAGATGGACTGTGGTAGGGAATTATATGGAGGTGTAACATCAAATTTCACTATGACATTGCCACAGAGGAAATGTAGGCACGAGGTAATGCGATAAAGTGATCGTTGTTGCTGCATTTGTTATTCTTATCATATTTTAGTTATATTTTCTCAAACGGTGTGAATTTTGGCCTCTCATGAAAATATGAATAGATAGAAACCATAATTCACGGGAAAGGTTCTCTCAAATGTATAAAAGTAAAATTTTGAGCTAGAATAGGGGTTAGAATTTAGAATAGTTAGAAAATAGCAAAAAATAAAAACTTGGGGATGCATATAACGTATAGAATTTTCTGAAGCAAAGGAATGGAGATAATATTTTAAACTCATGAAATCATTTTTAGTGTTTAGTTGTTGTGATCCAATTACTTGTATTATTTATTTGGTTGTCTCCAACTTGAGGTCTTTTGATCATTTAAATCAGTATATCAAGTATATTCCTAATTTATCAAAGTGCATTTTCATTTTGTGTGATTTAATTAATGGGTGTCTGCAAGTCATATTTAAATTATTTTGAGTAAATCACAGTGATCAAATTTTTTTTTGGATAATTGAAGAACCTAGTAAATAATTATTCTAGCACAATCTATGCAAGTCATAAATTTGGTGAAGTTTTATGCTAGTCACAGAACCTCATTTTTCAAAGTGCCTAGCAACTAGAGTTAATCCAAAATAGGGAAACACACATCATTCTTTATTTTTGAATCCATTGCCCATGTGGATAGAAGGCATTGATCTGTCATACCCAAGAAAATGAATCTCATAAAAACAACATATATAAACACTTTTATTTTATGCATTAGGAGTAGTTATTAAGATTTCATCTATCCCATTCCCAATTGCCATTGTGGATAGGTTGCTCAAATATAAAACATATTTCAAATCTGCATTATTCACATAGGTACACCCGCCCAGGTTTAGTAGAGCTTGAAGAGTAGAAGGATCAATTACATTAATTTTTCTTCTATGCTAGCCAAAATGTTGTAAGAGCTTGGCAACCTCTTATGGTTCAAACCTATGTTTTTGAGGCCTAACACACTTCATCTCACATCAAATCACCTTGTATTTATACCATCCATGACTTGAAAAAAATCTTCAAGCCAACTACACATTCCTCAAACTTACAAATTCAAAAATAGGTCACCACTAAGCATTCTTGCAGTGGATAGGAATAAAAGAGAACTAATACAAAACTTAATTGGGACCCAAATAAACTCTCACATGCCACGATACACCTTCATCATTACTTAAACATCTTTGAATGCAGTGTAAACACCACGTCAATCATTACCCATGAAAACTCCATTAAAATTTTAAGTACATGCTTCCTTTGATCAATCCATAAGTTTTATACTACAAACTTCACCTAAACACACTCCAAAAACATCCTAAAAACTAACAAACTTATTTGCAACAAATTTCACCTAAAGAATGTACAAGCCTAGTACATTCTGACAACACTACCACACACCATAACTTGGAAGGCCGTCTTTCAAAAAACCAAACCATGAATCCTATTGAAATAGGAAAGAGACAAACACCATAAACTCTCAAAACCGCAAGTCCTGAAACACAACTACGGAGAAATGTGAAGCAAAGACATTTTCACAAGACACCTTTGTAATGTAAAATTCACATATTGGTGAACAAAAGTTCTTTTGTGCATCGATCCATCACCACATATTCTAAATATAGCATATTTAAACACCTATAAAAACAACATATATGAATTACAAAAGAATATATTCAGCCTAGAAGAAATGTGGAGAAAAACTAGAACACACCTCTTCAACATGGATCAATACTGCAACACATTGTTTCCTCTTTTGATCAAATTTCTCAACATCTTCAACACATACAAAAAAATATCTCTCAACTACTATAGTTGACACAAATGACAATACAAGCTTTTTGAAATCAATGGAAACACCTTCATACTTGGAATAGGAGTTTAGATATTTCCCTAGGTTAGAGAAGTTAGCCTCATCTTTTATAATAGAACTAGTGATATTTCCATTTTTCCATTCTATGGTTTGGTCTTGTGTGGACATTTTAGTGGTTGTGTTTTTTTAATCAAAATGTAATGTATATTGCATATATTTTCTAACTATACATGGATCCAAAAAATTAACATCACATTAAATTTGGTGATTAAATCCATTGATGTAAAGTTATATCCTTTAGTAAGGTGTCACCTTAGGATCTTGAATTTCCAATATTAAATATTCAACATTATATTCATCTATAGGATTCAAATTCATGGTTGTATTAATTCATTGCTAATTTTGTGATGTTGAAAAAAGGTATCTAGAGTGTAAATCACACTTCTTCCAATATTACAAAGGAAAAGAACAAAATTGATCTCAAACACCCACTTGGCTACTAACCTCAATAAAAGAGCTAGAATGGCATATTAGGGTTTCAATCCTTTGTGATGGGTGTGTGATGATATGGTTAATAGATTGTTAATTTATTTAATTTCATGATGCAATGATGTACCTAGGTTAACTATGAAAAAACATCAAACTAAGGTGATTTCTATAAAATTAAAAACTAAAAGATAGAAATAGATTTCAAAATACAAATGGGGGACATAAAGGAACCTGACATATAAATTTGGTCTTGATATAGTTGGAGAGGGGAACTAGGTCTCCTAGACCTAGAAGAAGACTCTTAGAATTATGATTCAAACTCCTATTTTTCCCTATCTATGGGTTCTTATTTTATAGACTCACTATCAAAACTTTGTTTATCATTGATAATATTCACTTTCCTTAATTTTTTGACATGTAGGAATTGAATACTTGAATTAGCAATTAGGTCTTCAATTCTCTCTAAATTTTCTTTAGATCTATATCCTACACATAATAAAGAAGGGAACAAGTTGTATCGTATAGGGGCTTGCCAATGTCAAACCTTGTTTTCGTATTTCTACCTCCATAATGGATATGATGATATAAATGAGAGCTTACCCTAAATTTAGCATAGGCTAAATGATAAAAATTAAAAAAATGAAAATTTTTGTAACTCACCACTCAATTCTATATTCATTGATGGATTGAATTCAAGGAGAGATTTATACTTAGTTTGAATTAATGCAAGTTTTAGTACTCATAAAAAAAATAGGCATGAAACATAAGCAAAATCACGTGAAAATATGATGCATTTCTAACATGATGTTTGACTGAAATATTGTTGCTATAGTTTTGCTAATTCTATGCTTGACTACTTTTAGGATGCTCCAATTATGCTCACAAAGTGTTAGTTATTGTTAGGTGTGCTTATGATTTAAAATGATGAAAAAGACTTATATTTATATGCAATTATTTAATTCCCACAAATTAATTATCGATAGCCAACAAATCAATTTGAATTTCTAAATGTTAAAATGTTGGCATTGATATATTTTGAATTGAGCTAAAATAGGCTAGACAAGGGAATTGAGAAGTATAGCCCAAATATATTATTTTGAGGCCTTAAGTATTGGTAAATGAATATTAATCTTTATTTCAAGTTCCACATTTTAATTTTGAATATTATTACAAAAAGGGAAAAATAAATGCATAATTGGGTCCAAGAACATGAAGGGGAGCTAAACCTAGTGTAAAATTTTCAATTGTGACAATCTATGATGCTACACTTTCCAACTAAATATTTATCCTTTCTTGTCACTCATCTTCCATTGGTACCATTGGTAAGGTCCTAGTTCTAAATATAGTAAGGCTATGTCAACCATGGCATTATTTAGTATATTATGAAGTTTAAATTTTTGTTCCATGAGGATTATCCATAAAATTAAATTTCTACCATCAAAATTATGGATGTTTATTCCTAGTACATTTAATCATTAACTTTGAAATTGTAATCCCATCCCTGGATATTGTTATTATGGTTGTATCCACCTTTGTGGTTTTATTCAAGCTTTAATTATAATAATTATTCCTTCTTAAACCTATCTAAAACCTTATTTAAGGATGTTACAAATGGATCAAATAATTTATCCTTAATGAAATGTACCATTATTTCATGTCTTTATGGAAATATTTCCTCAATTTTAGGTGATGGATAGTAAAATACGACATTGAATTTAATATTCAAAGGAAAGTCCTTTGGTCATAAAGATGAAATTGATTCAAGTGATTTTTTTTTTTTACTCTAAATTATTATTTTTATTATGTAATGGGGATAATATCTAGTATGAGTTGTAAGTATAAAATTTTAGATTAATGGACTATGATTAAATTTGATGTTTCCATTTTGAAAAAAAAAACCACTAAATTAAGGAATATATTTAAATTCTAATAATAAATTTCAAATAACTAGTCCAACCTAATTTTTATTAAGCTTTGCAAAATAGAAATGTCTTAAAAATTCCAAATTGTGTGGTCTATGGATAAAATTAGTTGAAACTCATAAAATTTGAATAAATTTAAAAAAAAAATTCACAAAGCTATTTTTTTAATTGAATCTTTATGATATACGATCCTAAAAACCTAGAAAAAATCAGGTCTAAATTTGAAATGTTTCAAAATGTATGGTGGGAATAATATATTGCACCAAATCATAGCTCTAATATTTCTTGAAATTATTTATAAAAACAAGAAATATAGTAGACCAATTAAAGGAGGTGACCTCCATTAATTAGATAATAATAGTATGAATTCTTTTTTTGATGATATGATGGTTTGGGAGAAACACCTCCTCCTTATTTATAGGCTTAAGCATTATAAAAGTGTGAATCCTTATTATACATAAGAATATATAATACATACTTAAGAATATATGATATTAGAATCATAAAAAATCCATGTGATATCAAAATAATTACTCTATATGCAACTCTAGTATTTCCTTTGAAAGTGTTTTACATGAAAAAAATATATATATAAAGAAAAAAAACCATAAAAATCCAAGGATCCTCATGTCATAACAAGTAAAAATAGAAAATAAAAGATAAATCTAATTCAAAATCATACTAAATATTAAATTTAATAAATTCCCATAAAGTAAAATAAAAAGAACACAAATAATATGGATAAATAGGAAAATAATTCAATGCATACAAAAATTAGACCCAAAGTGGCATCCAAATCTACTACACCAAAAAATACCATCCCATCCTCATCCTGAATCTGCCCATATAAATCCAAATATCTCTAGCTTTTAATTCTAAATTTATTTTGGGCTCTTATGTCCCAAAATCCACAACCCCAATTTTTCTATTTCCTAAATCCATTTTGGGTCCCTATTTCCCAAAATATATAATTTTATGTCCTACATGCCCCAATTTTTTTTATATCCCTATGTCTCTAAATTGATAATTCTAGTCATCCCACCTAAATCCCCAACTCCAATGTTCCTCTCTAATAAAACACTCTAATTTCCCTAATGATGTGTGCTAGTTCTAGTCTTAGAAAAAATCCCTCATGATGTTACCATATCATCCTTTCCTCCACTAATCTTTCAACTCTCCATCCACTATCACATCCAATTAATCCAATATTTCACATAAATCCTTATCCATCCTTCATATATCATTCCCTCCATCTCCCTTATTAGCATCATCCAATGTCTATGAGTTTCAAAACAATAATTTTATTCCATAGTAGAGATTATTATCATGGGATACTCTCCATATAAAATATATATTTGAGGCCTTACCCTATGCAGTATCTTAAGATTCCTTATTTTCCATCCTTATCTAACTTCATCTATCTTATCTGAAAAACATTTTTTGTGATTTTTTAAAAAGAGAAGTATATTATTTAATTATGAAAATAATTCTAATGGAAAAAAACCTTACAAACACATGTCATGTGTAAATAATCCATCCATTCATACCCTATAGTTGAGGGAAAGGTTCTTCCATCCAATATACCTACCCATTATATATGTGCACCTTTACCATGCTATCTACCTAGGTCATTAACCCTCATTTTACTCTTGATAAGGAAGAGGATACCCTACCCTAATGATGCTTTGGAAAATACAAACCTTTATTTTCACTTCCTCTCTCTTATCTACCGAAATTTACCTAACATGTGGTATATAGTTCTTATGTGGCATACCACTTAGATATCTATCTAATAATCCTCTCATATCCATTCCTCTATCAACTAATCCTCCTATCTCTTATCCTTTATCCACTTATACTCCTATTTCATATCTTCCATACAAATATACTCTCTTCCTCTATCTAAGTATTCCATTATCATTTCATTTTTCTCAATGTCCTTTATTCTCCATTACAATCAATTCCAAGTATTCCATATTGAGCATTCCGAATGAAATCCACTTTGATACACCTATCCTACATCATGTATAATATAAGTACCCCCAAATCATCCCATCCCAATATAATCCATCCCAATCCATGCAAACTAATCATTCTTAATAAACATCAAAAACATCCATCAATTTTCTCTATCTTTTTCTAGTTTATCAAAGTCCTTGAACCATACCACAATAGTTAAATCATGGTATTATGGTTTAATAGGGAATATTATTTTTCATGAACTTTTCATTTAGGCCAACCTTATAAGAAATTAAAAAATCATCATATTGGTCTTTTTACTTTGTGTATAATTTTAAGTACAAGTCAAATATAGCTTTCTTGCGCTACTATATCATGACTATCATCCCCTAATCTACCCATATATTTATCATGGTAAAATTCCCATCTTATTATTCTATTATATCCATCCTTATCCTCAAATATATTATTTTATCTCTTATCTTCAATAATTTCAAGAGAACACCCATGTTTCAAACATATTTGTCCCCTTGAGGTGGTATACCTATTGAACACACAAAACATTGAGAGGGGGGTGAATCAGTATTCTTTTAAACCATTTAAACATTTAAACATCCAAACTACATAGTATATTCAACTATAGTGAAGAAAGAGAGAATGGAACATAAAAAATATCACATAGCACATGAACACTTTTGTGCATATTTTTTACACACACCCCATCGAAGGCAGGGACCCCCTTTCTTTTTCTCCTTTGTGGGTAATTTTTTTTCCCAATGGGACATTTTTCTCTTGCCTCATTTTGTGCACCCATATTACCAAGCCTAGGTTGGTCATATGCCTTAAAATGACTAAAATTACCTTAGACCAAGTTCGCCTATCTGAATTTTCTAAATCTTTTGCTTTTGCCTTGCTCCTATTGACTTGGTCCCTGCTCGCTTGCTTCACTTTTTCCTTCATTTTTGACTTTGGGGACAAGTTGCCTATGGATTTGGGATTTTTTTATGATGCCTAAGTGAAATTCCAAGGTTTTGTTAAGTTTTAGGAAGTTGCAAAAATTTCTTTGTGGGCCACCGCCCCTCCATCGTCATCTGTGGGAATTTCCTTGCAGGTTGTCATCCCTCCATCGCTGTCTACAAAAAATTACTTGTAGGCTACCATCCCTTCATCACTCTCTGTAGGAATTCCTTTTCAGTTTGCAATGTGCTCATTGTTGTTTTTAAGGGTGGCAAACACTCCAACTTCCCCCTTCCAAATCTTTGCATTTCCAAAAGGGTTGCAAACTTCAAATTTTCATCATCTAGAGCCTATAAAATGAATGTCTTCACATGCCTAAAGGGGTTTGCATAAAAATTTTCATGTGCTCAGACATTTCAGAAATTTCACTATGGGAGTTCATCTATGGAATTCCATTTGAGCAATATCATTGTAAAGGGCGGCAGACCCTCCAACTTATGCATTCCAAATTTTCACATTTTTCAAAATGAGTCAAACCTTAAGGAAATATGTCCTGGCACTCTTTCTAACTCTTTTCCCACATGATGAAATTGAAAAATCTCAAAATTACTAAGTTTTGTGAAGTTTAAGAAATTTCTTTGCAAATCGCCACCCCTTCATCATTGTCTATGGAATTCCTTTGCAAGTCATCGTGTGCTCATTATCGTTTTTAAGGGTGGCAAACCTTCCGACTTACCCCTTTCCAGTTTCCAATTTTTTTGAAAAGGGTCAAATCATTCAAGAATAGGTCTAGGCACCCTTCTAATGAATCTTTCACATTCTTAATTTGAAAAAACCTAAAATTACTAAGAGTTGTGATTTTGTGGAACTTTTCATGTGCAAAGCCACCTTCCGGATGTCATGGTTGCCAATGCCATCTTTACGAATTAAACTTGTTTGGATTCCCACCTCCCAATCTCCACATTGTTGTGGCCCTCAAAAGTAAAATCTCCTCGAAATCCAATTTCTCAAAAAGGAAAGTTTCTCAAAATGTCAAAAAAAAAATTGTCTTGAAATGAGAATTTTCTAAAAATGGAAATTTTCCCAAAACAAAAATCTTTCCCGAAATAGATATTTTTTCAAAAATGGAATTTTTTTTCTTGAAATGCAAATGTTCCCAAAATTGAATTTTCTTCCTAAAATAGGAAAAATTTCAAAAATGGAAAGTTTTTTGAAATATGAAATTCTTGATGAACTATAAATTGATACATTTTAATTTTCTCAATGAGGGAAATTTGTCATTTTTGGATATCTAAATCATGATATCTTATGGATCATGTACTTTTAAAGATGCTTGGGGGAATAATGGATCAATTCAATAAAAGAACCAACATACGAAGACATGTTAGGAGGGGAGATCTTAATTCAAATTGTGAAGGTGGAGATGGGTTTACATGTGGATGCATGCTAAGAGGATGCTACCTAAATATCTAATTGCCAAAGCCTGCTTAAAAATCTATTTTAGGCCACAACAACTGAAGAAATGTTTTCAAACAAGGCGATGGATGGAACTATTTTATTTCACCAAACTAACGATGGTTGTTAGGACCTGTCCACTGGGATCAGGAGCAGTACATCCCTTTTTCAGTTACACAAATCTACAAGAATATTTAGTTGATTAGATGAAGAATGTTGCAAATCCATCAAACAAAGGGCAACCTTTGATAGTTTTCAGCTGCAACAAAGGATGACAACCACTATAGGACAAAATTTCTATAGTGCTAGGGTCACTAGATGACAAAATAAGGAAAATACAAAGATGTATTTTATATTTTCATATATTTGGGGGTAGGTGAAACCCTAATGCAAAAAAAAATTGGGTCACACATTGTAATTTAATCCTAGCCATTCATTTGGGCTTTGGAAAACTAGAATAGGGGCTTGCTCCTCATTTGTAAATGGTTGGAGAACTAGTGTGAAGGGAAATTTGCAGCAATAGAGACAAGCATTGCATGAATTTGGATGTTTCTTTTGAGTTTGTTCATTATGCACGCATGGTTCAACTTTCAAGTTAGTTTTAGTTTTTAGTTTTTTGAATGGTTGTGATAATGGTATTTGCTATTATGGTATTTGATGAATTTCCAGCCCATACTTTTGGCACTTGTTGATGACAAGCTACTATGTAAAGTTAGCTTGGGCCTCCTTATTTACTTTTTGCAGCTTAGTTCAATTGTATGTTCATGAAGTGCATCTACAATCTGAAAAATCTGCAATCCTTAGAAGATTGCACTAGTTTTGTGTAACTGTAAGTTCTCTTGGTTAAGAAAAACCCAGTTTAGGAAGTTTGTGTACTATAGAAGCCTCCATTCTCACTATTCATTCATAGCTTAGATTTAGATTAACTCTCTCAACCCTTTTCTCTTTTTCTATTTCTTTTAGCTCCTTGTTAGAATAGGATTCTAAACATCACCATAATGCTAAATTTCATGAACATGGTGAGTTTCAGCTTGTTGTTTTGAGTGGACAACCACTATTCATTCAATTCCAACACTTTGAAACTCCATTTTCAGACCCAACTTCCCATTTTTTGTAAACCATAAAGTTCATCCTATGATTACCAACAAATCACATTAACCAATTGAACTATTCCAAGCATTGTCATGACCTGACACTCGAGAGACCTTAGGATAGTGATTTGGAGCTTGTTTTCATATGTCTACCTTTTACAAGAGATAGCATACTTGTGTGCTTCTTGTGATGAGAAGGTGAAAAAACACCCATCAACAAACACCAATATTTTTACATGGAAAACCCATAATGGGAAAAACCATGGTGAGAATTAGCTCACAATATACTATAACTAGTTATAGTATATTTACATAAGTTTTCATTGTAGGTGGACTCACTATCCATAGAGAGAATGATAGAAGAGATTGTGTCTCACAACCTAGTTTGAACTATTACAATTGTATTTATAATATGAATGAATTACAATTCCAAAGAAGCTTAATAAATTGACTTTACACAATTCATCCAATTCAAATTGAACACTCTGCTTTACTCTAAATTTGCATCACTCTAATATTCTACTCAACATTCACAACTTAAATTTGCACTAATCTAATAATTTTCACGTCACATACATGTCTCCCATTCCTTACATTCTTCAAAACATAAAAAATGATCTAACATATATATTTTCTTCAAGCATAACATCAATTAGGTCATGACACAATTCCATACACATATATTTTCTTCTAAATATTTCCATATACACACTTCGTGCAAAGATTTAAATCTCAAAATAACTTGAAATAGGTTGGAATGGAACTATAATAGAGCAACCATAAAACCACAACACTTATTTTACCTTCACATACAATTAAACTTAGTAGGTCAACATCACAGAAGACCTAATACCAAAATTCTTCAACTGTGTACCCACATTTGGATATGTGGTGTGTGTGTGAAATAATGTCAACTATTTTAACTCAATAACACACCAATGAAACATTATATCAAAGAATATAAGATATTAAAACATTTCAAAACAAGTAGATTCTTCAAAACTGTCTCATCATCCTCTATCTCCAAGGATTCATTTTAAAGCTACTTGCTCTCAGATTGTGTAAGCAAAAATCCCAACAAAATGACAACCTAGAGAATGAGTAAATATGTAAAAGTGAAAGAAACTAAGTTCCTATACTAAATTATTGTGAAATGAAGTAGATATGTATCTAATGGACATGATAATGGTAATATAATGAAACTAGAATGTTGTGCTAAGATGCTTGAATGCTTGAATACTAGACTATAGTTCTCACGTTATACAAATATTTCTCCCTTTCAAAGAGCCAAGAGGTCTTATTTATAGATTTTTGAAGGAAAAATATTAGTTGACAAAGATCAACGGTTGAGATTCAGTCTGGTAAGATGAAAGGTGAGATATGGAGAAGTTGGAGAAAATATGGAGGCTAGAGAGAAAGAAGGAAGATGTTTCCTTCCCTCAAAACCTTTTCACTCAAAAATGAAGGCAACTTACCATTTGTCATTTTTAGTTATGAGTTAGTTTGGTGGTTGAATATAATTCATCAGTTAAATAATTAAATTATTTAATTTCATTTGACATGTGATTTTGGAAACTTCTAATTAAATATTAAATTTTTTTTAATTATGTGTGGAATCTGGATAAGAATATTCTAATTAAATATTAAAATATTTAATTATAAATGAGATGGCTTTTTAGAAAATGTGATTTTATGAAAAAGAAGAATATTTACTTTATTCAAAATAAAGCAATGTGATAATTAAATTAAATATATTGTAAAATTTATTTAATTGATTAAGAAGAAATGGAAAAGTGATTAAATTAAATAAGTAATTGAACTTATTTAATTAAGATAGAAGAATGTAGAAAATGAACAATATAAAGAAATTATTTAAAGTCATTCATATGTAGATTGAATTAGAGATTTAATTAAATAACTTGTATTTAATTCATTACCAGACTTATTATAATGTGACCATTTTTAGGTGTATACATTTTTCCCCTCTTTTAAGTGATGTGTTTTATGCATTTCTTCAAAGAATTAAAAATAATTATTGCCCTAGATGTGAATTTTGGAAAACTTACACTTGCATGCTCACTCGGGTGACGAATTAGATAAAATTTTGAATTTTTCAGTTTTTTGTGACTTTTTGGTTTTTTGGAATTTGTTGATGATTTTTGAAAATTGTTATTGATTTTCTATCTGACTGATAAAGATGATTTGATGGAAACTGCATTTGAAATATTGATATGAAGATGAAGAACTTTTATTTTTGCCCCATGGACGAAACAATGTCATAAAATTACCCTCCCATTCACCCTTAAATAGGTAAAAAGTAACTTTTGAAATCATTTGCGCATTGTTGTCATAGTGAATTTTGAAAAAAATGAGCTTGAGAGAGAAAAATGGCACTTCCCATCCACTAGCATAGATTTGAGAAGATTCAATGACACCAACGCTCGAAACATTATGGACCTCTAATACATATTGCATAAACCTCCTTTTGATTTGATTCGTCAAAATTTGAAATGTTTTCCATGCTTTTTCATGTTTTTCACTTATTTTTACGTAGAGTAGCACATATGAAAAATTCTATAACACATATGATGAAAACTATAGCACATATGAAAATTTGTGTAGCACATTTGACAAGTTTAGTAGCTCATTAGATTCTATAGCGCATCTGATGAGCTGAGTATCACATATGATTTCCATAGTGCATATGAACCATTTTGTAGCGCATATGAGGATTTTAGCCTATTTGCATGATTTTCTCCATGATTGATGATATTTTTTGATTGATTTAGCATGTGATAGTAAACTTGTGATGATTGAATGATGATAACTGATAGGACTAATATAATGATTGATAAAGTGATCTCATGATGAATGAGCCTCACTGATAGGATAACTGATCAATCTGTCCCCATGATGAATGAGAAAAAAATAGTAAGATTGATAAATTTTCTTTCATGATGGATGAGAAAAAAAATAGTAGGATTGATAATTTTTCTTTCATGATTGAAAAATAAATAGTAAGATTGATAGTTTTTCTTTCGTGATTGAAAAAAAATAGTAATAATGGATAAATTTTCTTTCATTATGGATGCTAAAATAAATAGTAGGATTGATAAATTTTATTTCATGATTGAAAAACAAATAGTAAGATTGATAAATTTTCTTTCATGATTGAAAAACAAATACTAAGATTGATAAATTTTCTTTCATGATGGATGAGAAAATAAATAGTAGGATTGATTAATTTTCTTTCATGATTGAAAAAAAAATAGTAAGATTGATTGATTGATTGATTTGATTGCTTTGATTTGATCACAAATGCTAATTTGATATGTTTTGAATTCATAGGAGAGATTAGGGATTCTTTAGGTGTAGAAGTGATTCCTAAAGACCTAGAGCTTGATCCCACTTATTTTTCAAGCAGATAGGGATGTGATTGATGCATGTGGGTTGACATCATTGCTTGAGATTTGAAAGATGCATCTCAATAGGGGTTTGTTGACTACGTTCACCGAGAGGTGGCATAGTGATACAAAAACCTTCCACTTAGCTATAGGGGAGATGGCAATCAATTCTAAGGATGTCTACCAGATTTTGTGGATTCTATTGGCTGGAGAGATCATGACATATGGCACTAGAGAGTAAGGGGGAATGATGCCTTGAGGAGAGTTTTTGCAAATGACCATATTATCAGATATGAGATTCCATGGGATGAGATGGCTAAGATGAATGCGCCATTTCCTTGCATACTAGTAGGATTCATAGGTGGTTTCTTATGTCTCAAACATAGGTCGAAGGGATTGGAAATTGGATGGGGTTGAGTGCTTGAGAGAATGCTTATGCAGGGTCTACGATATACTTGGGGATCATGCATGCTTACCCATTTATACCATGAGCTTCATTAGATAGTTTAATATGGAGGGAGGAGCATGGTTGTTGGATGTTCTCTGTGATGCAGGATCATCCTTGGTTCTTGGAAATCTTGCATCAACCAAAAATATTTTCATTTAGTTTTGTTCTTATTTTGTTCTAGTTCTTGTTCGAGCTGGTAGATCCGTTGTTTCTTCATTTTTTCTCGCCAGATCTTGTATACCTAGGATTTCACTGTGGATAGGTTCAATTGTTGTATTCCAATTTTTCAGCTCATTTGGATCTTTTCCAACAAGTTATTGCTTTTGGAGTATGTGACAGTTTTTTGGATTGGCCCTGAAATAACTTCAAAACTTAAGAGCTAGTTGGATCGATTGCAGATCTTTCCCATGACTTGCGGATCCTCACAATGTGTTTAGAGTTATTCTATGGAGTGTCCCCAACCTTACACTTAGGTCCACATTTCACCATGCACATCTACAGTGTATGAATTTCAGATTTGAGGCCAACTTGTTCTTGCACACATTAAAATTTTCTTCATGAGAGATTGTAGCACTCTATGGCCGACGTAGATGTGATATAAATATTGTACTGGATCAATAGAATAGAAATCAATTTAGACCAAGTAGAATAAGATGTATATAGATTTTGATCTATAGAATTTTCGCCCGCATGTATGAGAACTATATTTTGAGCATGTTGTAATCAAGCCTGTGTGCCAAATCTATAAACCCATATGTGGAAGACTATTTGTAACCAATATTTATTATAATAAGAGTATTTTCATTTGCATTTTCCTTCATATTTCATTTTCCTTCTATTATGTGACTCTTGTTGCATGGTTTGGATTGTTATCTTTGAGGACCCTCCTACCATGATTGCACAAAACTAGTATTAGAGTGAGATTCATTCCTTGCAAGATCATCAAAAGTTGCTTAGTTCTATCAAATATTTGTTGTAGGGTAGCGGATTAAGGATTTAACCTGCCATTTCAGATGACTTGTGCAAATATGGTGGTAAGAAGAAATGGTAGACGAAATGGAGCACATGGAGATGCATACCCTGTTGTAATTGAGATGTTGAGAGGTCAACCAATTGATTATGTGAGTGATGAAGAAGTGGAAGAACAAGAAGAAGTTGCAAGAGAAGAGAAACCTGAACTTGATTAAGGAGAAGAGAGGTTCATAAGATCCCTAACCAGAGTGATCACTAAGCCACATTTCAATCCACCAGATTAAAATTGTAAGTTGAATTTAGATGAATTACTAGATTGGATAACAAAGATGGAAAAATATTTGTATTTTTAGGGTACTTCAAAAAATAAGAAGGTGAAATTTTCTTGTACAAAATTGAGAGGACATGAATCCCTTTGGTGGGAATATTTGCAGATAGATAGACAAAGAAGAGGAAAGGAGAAAATAAGATCATGGGATTGGATGGTGAACAAGTTGAAACCAAATTTTATACCTGTAGATTATTAGATTATTTTGTTCAAGAAGTTTCAAAATCTGAAATAGAAATAATCAAGTGTGAAAGAGTATGTTGAGGAATTCTACAAGCTGAATATCAGATCTAGAAATTTAGAAGATGAGATTGATAAAGTAGCTAGATATGTAAATGGTTTGAGGTTGTCTATTCAAGATGAAATTAGTTTGATTAATTTTTTGAGTGTGGAAGAGGCATATCAGTGTGCCCTAAAAGCATAAGAGAACCTAAATAAAAGACATGAGCAGAGACAAAGAGGAAGAGGTGGAAGATTTTAGAGAGGAAGAATATTTACTAGAGGAAGAGGAACTTTTTTAGATTAGAAAAAGGATAAGGAGATCAGTTTGAATGAGAATTCATACTAAAGAGATGATGGAAAATATTATAGAAGAGGAGGATATGGTAGCTACAAAAATGAAGGATATATAAAAGATGATAGAGGACAAGGGAAAAGAGTGTTTATGGGAACTTGTTTTAAATGTGGTGGAGAAGGACACAAAGCCTTTGAATGCAAACAAGGAGAGACAAGAAAGAAGAATGAAAATAATAGAAGAACAACTTTTGTAGAGGAGGATCATGTTGGATCACCTAATCATCTAGAGGAAGGAGAAGTATTGGTAAAGAAAAGAGTGTTGTGTCAAAGCGAATTTGAGAAAGAACTATTGTAGAATAATAATTTATTTTTGACCAGATGCAAGGTCGTTGGTAAATTTTGCAAAGTAATCATTGATAGTGGAAGTTCAGAGTACCTGAACTCTAAATAAATGGTGACCAAATTTAAGTTTAAAAGGTTGAAACACCTGAAACCCTATCAGATAGCTTGGATTCAAGATGAGCATAAGATACTGGTAAGTGAACAATGTTTGGTAAAATTAAAAATAGGATATTACCATGATGAAGTTTTGTGTGATATTATGCCTATGGATGTATGCCATATTTTTTGGGAAGGCCTTGGAAATATGATAGATAGGCTATTCATGAGGGAAAGAAGAACATATAGACTATTTTTGCTAATGGGATTAAGCAGACTTTGCTTCCCTTGGAGGATGTTCCTAAAACTGAGATTTGTATGAATGCTAGAATTTGTTTGGTTGATGGAAGGATATTTATAGATGGGTTGAGACATGAGAACACATGCTATGCCTTGGTGCCTAAGAAGGTTGAAGACTTGAAGCATGTAGAAGGACAACCTAAGGAGATAAAAGAGTTGCTAACAAAATATGAGGCTATCATTTTAGACAATCTACTAGATAGATTACCACCTATAAGGAGTATTATTCATTGCATGGATTTGATTCGTAGAGCCATTTTTTCTAATAAAGAAGCACACTAGATGACATCGATAGAAAATGAAGAATTGAGTAGACAAGTGCAAGAATTGTTAAGAAAAGGTTTGATCGAAGAAAGTTTGAGCCTTTGTGCAGTACCTGTTGTGCTTGCACCTAAGAAGGATGGAGAATGGAGGATGTGTATAGACTCTAGAGCTATAAACAAGATCATAGTGAAGTATAGATTTTCTTTGCCCCAAATGGATGACATTATGGATTGTTTGAGTAGAGCTAAGTACTTTACAAAGATAGACTTGAAGACTGGATATCATCAGATCACAATCAAAGAAGGAGATGAGTGGAAGACAACATTTAAGACAAATGAAGGACTGTATGAGTGTTTAGTGATGCCTTTTGGACTAAAAAATGCACTGAGTACTTTCATGAGGTTGATGAATGAGGTATTGAATAAATTATTGGGTAAGTTTTTGATTGTATATTTGGATGACATTTTGATTTTCAGTAAGACTAGAGAAGAAAATTTGTTGCATATAAGACAAGTTTTGCAGAGGTTGAAAGAAGAGAAATTTCTAATAAACATTAAGAAGTGTAGTTTCATGAAGGAAGAGTTGGTATATTTTGGATTTGTGATATCAGTAGATGGATTGAAGATGGATCTTGAGAAGGTAAGAGCTATTGTTGAGTGGCCTACACCTGAAAATATTGGAGAGGTAAGGTCATTTCATGGATTACCTATTTTGTATTGAAAGTTCATTAGGAGTTTCAGTTCTACTTGTAGCCTTGTGATAGAAACAATGAAAGGGGATAGGAAGGATTTTAGATGGACATCTATAGCAGGCATAATTTTGAATTGTTGAAGAAGAAGGTGACATAGCAACCTCTATTGGCTTTACCAGATTTTGATAAGGTATTTCAAGTGGATTGTGATGCAAGTGGAAATGCAATTGGAGCAGTGTTAAGTCAAGAAGGAAGACCGATAGCCTATTTTAATGAGAAGTTGAATGATACAAGGATAAGATATTCAATGTATGATCATAATTTCTATGCCATATTTCAAGCTTTGAAGAAGTGGAGACATTACTTGTTATTTACGGATTTTGTTTTGTATATGGATAATCAAGCCTTATATTATTTGAACAGTCAAGGTAAGTTGAATAAAAAACATATGAGATGGGTAGAGTTCATAGAGTTACACTTTTGTTTTGAAACATAGGAGTGGAAATTCAAATAGAGTTGTTGATGATTTGAGTAGAAGAAGGAATTTACGGGCACATATGAGAGTGGAGGTATTAGGCTTTGATGAATTGAGGAACTTGTATAAGGAAGATCTAGATTTTATAGAACCTTGGAGAGCATGTAAATAGCTAGTTTTGGAAGAAATGAGTCAATAGTTAGATTATTTCATTCAAGAGGACATGTTGTTAACGGGAAATTAGTTGTGCATACCCCGAAGTTCAATGAGGGATAACTTGGTGAAAGAGAAACTTAGTGGGGGATTGGAAAGACATTTTGGAATTCACAAGACAATAGCATTTGTGAGTGAGAATTACTTTTGGCCCCAGATTCATAAGGATGTTAGGAAATTTGTACAAATTTGTAGAGTTTGTCAAGTTGCTAAAGGAAGTAGTCAGAATGTTGGATTATATAGACCTTTGACAGTACCAAAAAGACCTTGGGAGGATATCAGTATGGATTTCATACTTGGTTTTCCTAAGACTTAGAGAGGTAATGATTCAGTATTTGTGGTAGTGGACATATTTTCTAAGATGGCACATTTCATACCTTGTAAGAAGACAACAAATGTAGTACATGTAGAATATTTTCTTTTTAGAGAAGCGATCTGACTACATGGATTACCTAGGAGTATTGTTTCAGACAGAGACAAAGTTTTTTGGTTATTTTTGGAGGAAATTTTGGAAGAAGTTGCAAACAGATTTGAAGTTAAGTTCTACTTTTCACTCATATAGATGGAAAGACAGAGGTAGTAAACAAAATTTTGGGAAATTTTTTGAGATGTTTGGTTGGAGAGAAGACCGAAAGTTGTGATTTAGCCCTTGCACAAGTAGAGTTATCCTACAATAATTTGATAAATAGGAGTATAGGGAAGACAACTTTTGAGATTGTTACATGAGTTCATCCTAGAGGTATATCATAACTAAGAGACATTAGTAAGGAAGGTAAAAGGAGTGAAAAATTAGAAGAATTTGGATAGCATATGAAGACAGTACATACTCAAGTGAAGCAACATTTGGAGAACATAAACCAAAAGTATAAGGAGAAAGTAGATGAAAAGAGGAGACATAAGGAGTTCAAATTTGGAGATGAAGTGATGGTGTACTTGAAGAAAGAAATATTTCCAGTTGGAACATACAATAAATTGAAGATGAGGAAGTTTGGACCCTGTAGGATTTTGAAGAAGTTTGATTCAGGAAATTATTATGAAGTGGAGTTACCAGATGACATGGGTATATCACCCATATTCAACATTGCAGATTTACATCAGTACCATGAAATAGAATTCAGTGAAGAAAATCAAGAAAAATTGGAAGAAAAAATTCCTAAACATCAATCAGATGAGATAAAAGAGATTTAGGATGATAGAGATGGAAGGAAAACTCATGGAATAAAATACAAGGAATATTTGGTGAAATGGAAGGGTAGACTAGTGGAGGATTCTTCTTGTATTTCTCGAGCTAAGGTAGACTGTATTAGTTTTCCTTTGGACCTTGCAAAGTGAGAGGCTCAATTTTCATTAACCCTAGATGTCTAATGTGGGAGCATCCTTGGTTCCTGGCAATCTTGCATCAACCAAAAATATTTTTATTTAGTTTTGTTCTTATTTTGTTCTAGTTCTTGTTCAAGTTGGTAGATCTAATGTTTTTTCATGTTTTCTCGCCAAATCTTGCATACCTAGGATTTCATTATGGAAATTTTCAATTGTTGTATTCCAAGTTTTCAACTCATTTGGATTTTTTTCTGGAAAGTTATCACTTCTAGAGTACATGACAGTTTTTGGGACTAGTCGTAAAATAACTTCAAAACCTAATGGCTAGCTGGATCAATTGTGGATCTTTCTCGTGACTTGTAGATCCTCATGGTGTATTTATATTTGTTTTATGGAGTGTCCCATACCTTACACTTAGGTCCACACTTCACCATGCACATCTACCATGGATGAATTTCAGATTTGAGGTCGAATTGTTCTTGCACACGTTACACTTTTCTTCATCAGAGATTGTAGCGATCTTTGGCCAATGCGGATGTTTCTCAACCTGTGAATCTGATATAAATCTTGTATTGGATCAATAGAATAGCAATAAATTTAGACCAAGTATAATAATATGTATATAGAGTTTGATCTATAGAATTTTCACGTGCATGTACGAGCACTATATTTTGAGCATGTTGTAATCAGGCTTGTGCACTGAATCTATAAGCCCAGATGTGGCAAACTATTTGTAACCAAGATTTCTTATAATAAGAGTATTTGCACCTGCATTTTCCTCCATATTTCATGTTTCTTCTATTGTGTGACTCTTGCTACATCATTTGGACTATTCTCTTTGAGGACCCTCCTACCATGACTACACCACTCTGCTCCAAGTTTGGGCATGGGAACATATAGGAGTTACATGACCTATGGGGGATAGACAACATCCAGGTGGGAAACTGTATATTTTTTCATATGCAGGTATTATTGTCTAGGCGAGGCTAGGAAAATTAGATTATTGGAAAAGAGTACTAGATGATCTGGATATGGTTACATGGCATCCATGTTTAGATTGTGAGCAGTGGATGAAGGATGCCAAGGAGATTCCTTATGTTTTTGTGTCTCAATACTTGATCGACCGCACCCCATATATCATTAAGATATTTCTATCGGTTCAAGTGCTTAGACAATATGGTCGAATATAGGGGATGCCTTAGGGTTCTGCTATTTATGCTCATCGCCAATAGGAGATTTCAATGTGGGGACCCCAGATTTCATTTAATGCAATTTTTGTATAGTTTATTGCTTTAGGGGCACAAAGGTGGGATTATAGAGAAAATATTCTTGATGGGGGGATGATAGCAGATTATGCTCAATATTTTATAGCACATCGAACACCACAAATATCTAGTTCCAAGGAGCTTGTTGTACCATTCGATGGGCGTAGAGCACATAGAACTAGGGAGAGCCAGAGGAGGGAGGAGGAGATTTATGATGATGATGATGATGGAGATGATGGAGATGGAGGTGGGGGTGATAGGGTTTCCTTGACAATGACAAGGAGACAATAGAGGAGACCCTCCATTATAGGTAGTGGGACTAACATAGGAGGTCCATTAGATCAAGGGTAGATAGCCACCCAATAGTCCATAGTATAGAGCCTACAGGGTCAACTAGCACATGCTCAAGCTTTCATAGTGCAGTTACAGATACAGGTTACCTAGGCTACTACCAAGAAAGATACCTCTACGTAGTGATGTCACTAGGTGGAGGTTGTTTCAGAGAGGGTGTTGATTGTTGCAGAGGGTACATCCATGAGAGATATGTTGTTTGAGACACTAGATCTAGCTTAGGAGGATGTGTACTATAGGTCGAGATATTAGGACATAGTACCTCCTAAGCAATGGGTTCCTTATTCTGCCAACAGGTCATGGAGCCACTCCAGGAATCATTCTCAGAGTATGAGCAGAGGTGTTACATAGCCACCTTCAAAAGGGCCACCAAGTGGAGCCCTAGGGGTAGGTATATCCAGTACAAGATGAGCAAGTGGTGCAAAACCAATAGCATAAGGGGGTAGCACCAGCTAGATATTGTTGATGTGTAGTGCCTTGATGTATTTTTACCATGATGATGTACCATTTTTTATGATTCTTATGTATACAATTTGATGATATTGCATGCCACATTATGATGTTGTATCTCTCCTCATTTTGATATCCTTGTATATTTGACATTGAGTTTTGATATTATGAGATGTAGTGGATATTGTTGATCTATATATTATCTACATGTTTCTCTATGATGGATGGACTTATGATGGATGTATGTATGATATATGTGTTAGAGTAAAGGTCTTAACTTAATTATGTTGATTAAGTTACCTTTATTCCCTTCTTAAGATTTCACATTAGTTTGCATAAAGTGACATTTAATAATTATATTAATTATTAAATGTTATCCTATTAGGGCTTCTAATAGGGTTTTTCCTATTAGGGTTTGCATGATCTCCTTTTTATAAGGATTGATCCCATTGTATTTCATATCAATTCATTCTCTTATTCTCTCTGATATGTACATTTTCAGTTTTCAGAGAACCCTTGCTTGTTTGTCTCCATCTCTTCTTTTGTGACAGGTTATTTGCATGTAGGTGATCTTTAGGGTTTGTGGTGTTGTATTTTCTCAACTCCTACATGGTGTCAAAGCTCCACACCTGCTACTTCCTGTTCTTGTTTTGAAGATTTTTGGACCTTCAAGGGTTTGAGGCTTGTTTTCTTGATCTAGGGCATACCTGCAATTTTGAAATATTTTCAGCTCAAACGGACATCGCCATTGCATCCACAGCGGTCCAAAACCCCTAAATCAACTGTTCATTTGTCCATTTTGGAAAAATGTCAAAATTTGAGGCAATTTTTTTTTTACAATTCGGTCGTACGACCGTCCATCTGCTAGTAAAAATTTTTTCCGTTTTTCGTCATTTTTTTATTTCAGAAAAATACAGTCATTTTTTAGATTTTTAAAAAATAAATCGGAGAAAAAAACTTTGTAAAAATTTATTTTTTTATGAAAAACAAAAATTAAAAAAAATATAAAGTTTTTTCTGCAGTTTTAGGGCTTGTCGGCTTGGTACCCGTAGGTACATGCACTTGTAGGCCTGCGGGCCCTCTTGCCTGTCGGTCGGCGTACCGCTGACTGCCAACGGCCTTAGTGTCGATCGACGGTAGATAGTACTGTCGACAGTGGTACAGTGGCAGCCAGTCGCAGGCGGCGGCCCCTACCTGTGCCAAAAATATCATGTTATCCACCTCCTATCCTTCTTTCATTAGTGCATTGCATTCCTTCCTTGCATTCTATTTTGGGGAGGATTTTTGTTCCCACTGGGTTTTCTCCTTTACCCCATTTGATTTAGTTTGTATTGATTTTGTACATGGGTACGTGATCAGGCCTTGTTGTGGGGACCCATTGCCTTTGCTTTTAGTAGCTTCTTCTAGGTTTTAGCTTCTCCCTAATTCTAGCTTAAGGGGGGGTGTTAGAGTAATTGGGTATTTACTTTATTAATTAAACAATATTTGTTTAGTTACTTAAAGTTCCCTTTTACCTCTTTTCACTTAAGCTAACATTAGGTGCATAATAATTAATTATTTTATTAATTATTATTGTGCAAGCCTAGGGTTTTCCTTTTTAGGGTTTTCATCTATATATGGTTGAAAACTATCTTTTGTATCATTATTCATTTTACATTTTGGGTGAATACATTGCGCCACATTCTTGAGCATTCTCTTTGTTGCTTCTCTTTGCTTCTCCTTGTAATAGGTTATTTGCTTGTAGAGGTCACTGGGCTCTTATGAAGTTGTATCTTCTCAACTCCAACATGGTATCAGAGCTTCAGATCTATAGCTGCTTGTTCTTGTTTTGAGTTTTTTGCATTGGAAGCAGATCTAGGGTTCTAAGGTTTCTTCTTGTGGATTCAGCATACTTCAAATTTTAGGTTCACTTTGGGCCCAAATGGACAGTGCCATTAGATTCATAGCACCCAAAAACCCCTAAATCAACTGTCAAATCGTCGATTTTGGTTACAGTCAACTAGGGATGCAAAATTCTTTTTAGGGTTTGGTTGTACGGCCCTCGTAGCAAAAAAATTGCAAAAAAATTATAAAAAAATAAGGTTTTTTATTTTTTTGGTGCACTGCCTGCACACAGCCGATGTGCCACCCAGCAGCCACCACCCAACCACCCTTGCGGCACCCCACGCCTGCAGCGCCGCACTCGGCCGCCTGTGCTTCGACTGGCTGTCTCCTGCTCCACACTTCGCTGGGCTCCCCGCTGACTAGCCGCCTCTAGCTCCCCTCCACCTGGCCGCCACTCGGCCCACCAAGTTCCCTGCCGACTCCACCACTCCACCCGGCTCCGCCCACCACTCGGCCGCCATCCGAGCTCCACCGACTTTACGGGCTCCGTTGACCCCACGGGCTCCGCCAACCCCTATCGGCCCTTCTAGCACCCACTCGCGGTCACATTGGTGACCAAGGGCTTTAGCTCCAACCCCTGCGCACTAGCCCTTTGGTCGGCCATGTGGCCAGGGACCGATGAATTTTTAGCCCCTGAGGGCTATGAAATTTTTTTGCCCCTTTTGAGTAGCTTGCACTAAATCAGGTGTAAAATGGGCATTTTGTCTCAGATTTTTGAAAACGAGATATTGCCAAAAAGCTAGTTTTGGCACTGTTCTAGTGGAGCTGGTAATTTTTCTTGATTTTGCCGTTTTGCTATCATTTTTGCCAGTTAAAGTCAAAACTTGGGTTTTTCACTCCAGGGGGCGTATCTTTTGCATTTGAACTTCGTTTTGTGCAAACGAATAGGCGTTGGAAAGGTATTATAGTGATCTTTCCAGATTTACAGTCTATTTTATCAGAATATTTACCAGGTATTTTTAATTTAGTTTTGTGTGTTTTTTACACTTTGCTCAATTACTTGGTTATTCTGGCTCCTACATGGGTTTTGTTTGCGTTGGATGGGTTATGTTGATGCTTTATCATTGCTGAGATCATTAGTCTCTAATTTTTTCATTTCAAGAGTTATCATGGGTTTTTCTACTCACCCTTCAGTTGTTCTTCTAGAACGGGGTAATTATGAGTCATGGGCAATGGGTATACTTACACATTGTAGGTGGCTTAATATTTTGCCTTATTTGTATGATCTCATACCTGAACCAACAACTTTAGAGGGAAAATTAGCATGGGATATCATTAGAAATCACATAGTAGGAATTATATTGTCTAGTGTTGATCATGACACTGTGTTGGCTATATTAGACAGTGATTGTCCTCACCCATTTTGGACACGTCTTTGGGAGATCTATGGAGACCCAATTCTATCTCCATTCCCAGAGGATCCTGCTTCAGATTGTCTCTTATGCATTGCTTGGAGAGAGAATACACCCTTTGATCATGATACTTTAGAGGAGCTTGAGTATTTAGACACCTTTACATGTTTCGATGGATCAGAGGTTTGTCTCACAGTTCCTACTCTTCAGACTGAGACTTCATCAACATCTCTTGTTGTTCTTGATTCAGTGCAGCTGGGAATCATACATCTTCCAAACATAGCTACTTTGGACTCTTATGTTGCAAACATATCTTTCTTATTTGTGGAGTCCTATATTATAGATTTGGAGGATTATTTTGAGGACATTCATCTCCTCTACCTTGATAGTCAGGTTATCACTATTCGCCCACCAATATCTGTGCATTCAAAGGTTGCATTTCAGTATTCTCCCCATCAGTTTGGATTTGGAATCATTTGTTTCAGTTCAGACAGTGAGACTCTTCTGCATCCTATCATGGCACACATCTTGAGACAAATTGGTTCATCATTCTTCATAGGGTTTCTTCGACATCGTCCATTGGATCCGTTTCTTCCCAAGGGGAGGAATATCATTTGTCGCTTCAGGATCTCCTTTTGGATTCTATATCAGGCATCTAGCATTGTGACATGAGTTTCCTCATTGTGGGGGGGCCTTCTTCTCTCTTTCTATCTCTCCTATGGAGACCATTGTACATGTACTTATATGATAGAAGTTGTCTATGGGGGGTATCATTTTATCCACCTCCTATCCTTCTTTCATTAGTGCATTACATTCCTTCCTTGCATTCTATTTTGGGGAGGATTTTTGTTCCCACTGGGTTTTGTCCTTTACCCTATTTCATTTAGTTTGCATTGATTTTGTACATGGGTACCTGATCAGGCCTTGTTGTCGGGACCCATTGCCTTTGCCTTCAGTAGCTTCTTCTAGGTTTTAGCTTCTCCCTAAGTCTAGCTTAAGGGGGGGTGTTAGAGTAATTGGGTATTTACTTTATTAATTAAACAATATTTGTTTAGGTACTTAAAGTTCCCTTTTACCTCTTTTCACTTAACCTAACATTAGGTGCATAATAATTAATTATTTTATTAATTATTATTGTGCAAGCCTAGGGTTTTCCTTTTTAGGGTTTTCATCTACATATGGTTGAAAACTATCTTTTGTATCATTATTCATTTTACATTTTGGGTGAATACATTGCTCCACATTCTTGAGCATTCTTTTTGTTGCTTCTCTTTGCTTCTCCTTGTAACAGGTTATTTGTTTGCAGAGGTCATTGGGCTCCTATGAAGTTGTATCTTCTCAACTCCAATGAGGGGTTGTGTAGTTTACCTTTGTTTTGCCATCGCATATTTGTCTGGTGATTATCCCTCCAAGACGACAGTGGATCCATATCATGGGGGGTTGTGTAGTTTGCCTTTGTTTGCCATCACACCTTTGTCTAGTGAGTGTCCCTCCATGATGACCATGGATCCATATGATTCCAGCCTCATGCATGTGTGCTTTGTTTTGCACACCACTTTTTCAGTTGCAGATGCTATCTTGTGCACTTTCAGATGTTTCTTCTCCTTCATATACCATAGGGTGTTTCACATCATTTCAGTGGATCTGTCTGGCTCTCCCAATTCAACATTATGGGGGGGTTATTATATTGTTCGTGCTAATTCTTCCTTGGTTTTGCCTTGGAAGGGATCTTCCATTCTCAATTGATCAGTGTTTCAGACTATTGGTTCTTGTACCATCTGTATCTTTGTTCTAGGTGTTTGCCTTTAATTGCCATCCGATTCGAGTAGTGTTGTATGGGCACTTATGTAGATTATCGTCTTCTTGTTCCTGATCATCCTATCTTTAGCGGAGGTTCTTCAGCACCATAGCAGTCATCTTTCGATAGTTTTTTGCAACTTCTTTTGCTTCAGTGATGTTCTTCTTTTTGGCCTTCTGCATCTCTTTTTGGAGTAGAGCTTTTTCCCATGAGGTTTTCTCTATTTCTCCATTTTATAGAGATTTGGTTATATTTGGGTACCTGATCTGGCCTAGTTGCTGGGACCCATGTTTGCCTTCTTGCATTGTAGTTAGCTTTGATTTTCTGCATTCGTTTGTAGCTGCAATGTTGCTCATCTTAAGGGGGGGTGTTAGAGTAAAGGTCTTAACTTAATTATGTTGATTAAGTTACCTTTATTCCCTTCTTAAGATTTCACATTATTTTGCATAAAGTGACATTTAATAATTATATTAATTATTAAATGTTATCCTATTAGGGCTTCTATTAGGGTTTTTCCTATTAGTGTTTTATTAGGGTTTGCATGATCTCCTTTTTATAAGGATTGATCCCATTGTATTTCATATCAATTCATTCTCTCATTCTCTCCAATATATACATTTTCAGTTTTCAGAGAACCCTTACTTGTTTGTCTCCATCTCTTCTTTTGTGACAAGTTATTTGCATGCAAGTGATCTTTGGGGTTTGTGGTGTTGTATTTTCTCAACTCCTACAATATGTATGAGTGATGTTTATGTGATGAATTCCTATGATGTATGCATTTACTTTCTACTGCGATGTAATTCTTATATCATGTGAATAATTTTTTAATGCTATATGAGATGGATGCAAATGATATGTAATGCTTTTTATATTTTTGTATTTTTCTGATGCTCGCATATTCTAATTTCTTTATAAATGGATGTATACATGATTTGAAAATGACAATGTAATGGAAAATGATTATGTTCATAAATGTATGGATGATATGAAAATGCAATCTTAATAAATGACCTGATATGAAAAATGATAACACACTTTAAATGATATGAAAAATGAGAATGCAAATTAAGTGAATGAATGATATGAAAATGACAATGCAACTGAAATGGATGAATGATATGAAAATGATAATGAAACTTAATAGAATGCATCTTAAATGGATTATGTTGTTTTATTTTGTAGTGTCAAATGTACTCAATCCTTTATTAGAGAGATGTGTTGTCTTTAATGTTTTGCCAACGTTGGAAAATCTATAATGTAGATGCATAACTAACATGAATGAAATTTATATTAACCATGAAAAATTGTCATTCTAAGAACTATTTTATGCTTGTTTATCATCATTGAACTTTTGAAATGTTGGAAGTTATTACAAGCATCAAAGGGGATATTCACACCGATGATGACATGAGTACAACTTTCATGATTTCTGATATATCAAGGTAATACAAGCATCTTAGTGTAATTGAACCAAGAGGACTTGAGTATTTCTTGCATAAACAGATAAAAGTTTAACCCCTTTCCTATGCAAATTTTGAAATGTCATCAATGATACATTGTAGAGCATGTCCCATGAAAAATTTGCATAGTAATAATGATCAACTCACAAACAAACAAAAAAAGAAAAATCACACTCCTTCCTTGCTTCTGTAATCTAGTACATGATTGAGTTTCTCTAGAGGTATGATAACAAAAATTCATAAAACAACAATTCAACCTTTTCTTAAACTATTTCAATCATTATTTATATTAGATCATCCAATTTGATTTGAAAACCTAATATTATTATTTTAGATAAGTGTTTTGATCATGTATGATTGATTTCCAAATGTTTTCTTGTCATTGTGTTTTGGTTTTGTCTTGTTTGTTGTACTGTCATTTGTTTATTGTGATAGCTCCAAAGTTGATTGCCCCTCGTTGAGCCTATATCTTGCCACTAGTTTAGACACAACGTATTATTATGGATATGTACAATGTTCACCAAACCATGGTGAAACATGATTGCCTCTATGATGCACAAATGATGGATAGATATGAGGTTGATAGGATGGTTATGCTAATATGATGGAGGACATGAACAAATAGATGGAAGAGCCAACTTGCTCACAAATAGCGCTTGATTGTCACATTTTCACCATTTGTTTGTATTGCACTTTTTTTAGATTTTATGAATTTTTTGTTGTTACCAAGATGCCTATTTGCCAAGTTTTCATCAAGGCAACAATTTTTTTATTTTTTATTTTTCAATTTTTTTTGTATTTTCTCTTCTTTCTTTTGCTATTTTTTTCTTTTTCTTGTCACCAAGATGCCTTTTTTCTAGGTTTTCATCAGGGCGGCCATTTTTTTTAGGACATTTTCTTATTTTTATGGATTTTTTCAAGACTTTTTCTGATTTTTATGGATTTTTTCAAGACCCTTTCTAATTTTTATGGATTTTTTCAAGACTTTTGATGTTGTTTGTTCAGACATAGAACTTATTAAGATGAATTATATTGATTGGATATTCAAATAGGTTCCCTTCAAGTGTAGATAGTTGATAAGCTCCAAAACCATATACTACAACAATGACAAATAGACCAAGCCAATTTGGTTCAAATTTTCCTTTCTTCTCCCTATCTTGTTGATTGTGGGGGTTTTCCTTTAGGACCAAGTTACCCACTTGAAATGTTCATGGTTTGAAATTTTTAATTTAGCTATGAGCCATGATTTTTTGATAAACCTTCAAGTGGTCAGCTACACATTGCCATCTCTCATCTAGCATTTCTAGTTCTTGCAGTTGGGAAAATTTGTAGTATTCATCAATTATGAGTCCCTTAAGTGAGACTCTAGGGGAGGGTATTTCAACCTCTAATGGAAATATTTCTTCAACTCCATACATTGAGGCATATGGGGTCGCTCCTATTGGTGTGTGAATGATAGTTCTATAAGACCACAAAGTTGGATTCAATTGAACATGCCAAACACGACCATCATTATTTAATGTCTTCTTCAGGATCTTTAGGATTATTTTATTTGAAGCCTCTGGTTAGCCATTTCTATATGGATCATAAGGTGTAGATAACCTATGTTGGATATGGAATCTTTCATAGAGTTATCGAAATCTTGATTCTTAAAAGGTCTCCCATTATTAGTGATAATGGAGCTGGGAATGCCATACTGACATATGATGTAATTCAAGATGAAGGATGAAATTTTTGTGTTATTTATTGTTGTCAAAGGGACAAATTCAATCCACTTTGTAAAATATTATGTAGCTCTAATTATAAAATTGTGTCCATTGGATGAAGAAGGATGGATTTTTCCAACAAGATCAAGCCCCCACTAAGAAAAAGGCTATGTGTGCAGTGAAAGGATGCAACTCTTTTGCAGGTGCATGTATAAGGTTCCCATGGATCTAACACTTTGGAAATTTATTTACAAAGGTAAAATATTCCCTTTCCATAGTTGAAAAATAATAAACCATTATGAAATGTTTCTTAGCTAAGGTCAATCTACTTGAATGTGTTCCACAAATACTTCCATGAACTTCTTGAAAGGCTTTTTCGAATTTTTCACATTCAAGACATATAAGAAGTGTACCATCAAGACCATTTTGGTAAAGGGTGTCAAAGATTAAGGCATATCAAGAAGACTCGCATATAAATTTTCTCTTTTGGTTCTAGGACAAATCTGGGGGTAAGATATTATCTTTCAAGTAGGTATAGATCTTTCCATATAAAGGGGAATCAGAACCAACCAAATGACAAATAATTTGGGTCTTGGAATTATCATATGTAGGGGTAAACAATTTCTCCACTAGGAATTCATATCGATTTTGATTTTTTGATAGTTGTAGTAGGAAAGCAATTGTATGTAGCCATGGAATTCGTAGCTTTATTTTTAATTCTCAGAATCTCTATAAACTTTATTTCAAAAAAATATTTCTCAAAATCATCAACCATATCTCTATGATCCTCCATTCCAATGCTACTTTCATTCTAGTAATCACTGCTTCATATTTAGCTATGTTATTGGTGCAAGGAAATATTAACTAATAGGATTGTGGAATAGTATGCCCCTGAGGTGTGACAAATATAATTCCTACCCTCAAGCCATGTTGTGTATATGATTCATCAAAATATAGTGTCCATGAATGTTGTGTTGTTGTTGTAAGAGCATCTGCATTAGGAAATTCAATGTGCATTGAATGATATACTTGTAAGGGTGCTTCAGCCAGTTGATCTGCTATGACTTGTCCTTTGATGGATTTTTAATCTACATAGTGGATATAAAACTCACTCAAGATCATTACCCATTTGGATATCCTACCCATTAAGGTAGCTTTGTTCAAGATGTAATTTAGTGGATCGATCTTGGCCACAAGTTTAACTGTGTGGACTAACATATAGTACCAAAAATTTTGGGAAGAAAACACTACTACTAAAAAATCCTTTTCAATAAAAGTGTAGTTGAGCTCACGACTTTTCAAGGTCCTAATGTAATATACAACTCATTTTTTTCCTATCTTATCCTCTTGTGCCAATAATGCCCCCAACAATACCTTTGTGGCTGAAATGTAAAGTATGAGTGACTCTCCTAGTATTGGTGGAACTAAGATTGGTGGACTCATTAGATATTGCTTGATTTGATTGAATGTTGTTTCACACTTTTCTTCCCATTTGAAAGGAACATTTTTGTGCAAGAGATATGTGAAAGGAAAACTCTTGTTTTTTATTTTTGCAATAAACCTCCTGATAGCTTGTAATTTTCCTTGTACGGATCTAATTTGACTGATATTTCTGGGTGGTGACATCTCCATGATGTCTTGAAATTTTTTTAGATCTACCTCTATTCCATTTTCTGAAACAATGTATCCTAAAATCTTTCCAGATTTAACCTTAAAGACACACTTCTTTGGATTGAGTCTAACCTTGAATTTTTCCATTCTGATAAAGATTTTAGATAGGATTTCTAGATGACTCTCTCTTGTGTAAGAATTTTCTAACAGATCATCCACATAATCTTCCATGAAATTGTTTATCATGTCATGGAAAATAGTGGTCATTTCTCATTGATAGGTCGCTCCTTCAGTTTTGAGTCCAAATGGCATCACATTCCAACAATAGGTACCCCAGAGACATGTGAAAGAAATCATGTCTTGATCCTTAGGTGTGATCCTGATTTGATTATATCCTGAGAATCCATCCATAAGTGAATACATGGTGTGTCTAGTTGTCAGGTCCACAATTGTGTCAATTCTTGGTAGAGGAAAAAAATCTTTCAGACATGCTTTATTCATATTACAAAACTCTATATAAATTCAAATACACCCATCCAATTTTGATATTGTTACAATGTTAGAGATCCATTTTGCATAGTCAATGGACCGAATGAACCCTACATCCAATAGTTTATTCAATTCCTCTTTGAGCAATAATGCAACATGCAGATGCATCTTTCTAAGTTTTTTCTTGACCAGTTTTTCCCTGGGCATTATAGATGAATGATGCATGATGAGATTAGGATCCAATATAGGAATATCTACATATGTCCAAGAAATGTTTATTTGATTGGCTTTCAAGAATTATATGAACTTTGGTATCTCTTCCTCTATTAATTAAGCACCAAGTTGTAGGATATTTGGCTAGTCAGTAGTGTTTATGTTGATTGCTTTCATTGTCTCGATCAAAATATAAGATCTCTCTTTGTAATGTTCTGGGAGAGTGTCAAGTTTCTCATCCTTCTATGTCTTTGAAATGTTTTCACCCTTAGGTATGCTCTTTCCTTTTCCTTTTTCATGATCTAACACTATCATTCTTTTATTTTCACTATTAGATCACTTTTATATTATTGATTTTGTAGATAAGAAACTTGACACTCTCCTGATTTAAAACTTGATCATGAGATTCACTGGTGGAACCTATTTCAAGATTGGTAGATAAAAGGAAATTTAAAATTGCTTCATCATTGCAGAATATAGGGATATCGATAGGTTCAGTTTGATCCCAATCAATAAGCTCAGGATGGATTAAAGGCAAAGGATCATTTGGTTGAGTGAGGTCAAGGGATATTAAGGTCATGATATGGACACAATTATCATTCTTACTATAGGGAAGGTCTATGATGGTATCCTCCTATAGATTATCAATCGCAGTTTAAACTGAATGATCCTCACTTCATTCATGGTCAAATTGAAGTACATAGTTAAGTAGTTGAGTTCTTGAAATTTCTCTTTGTGTAAGTATGGGTGTATATTTTTGTATGACATCAACCTTTTAATCTCTCCAAAATTCATCATCATAAATTGTATCCCATTCATATTCATTTGAATCAGTGTTGGAGTTATCCTATAATCTAAGAATTGTGAAATATATTTCTTCATGGGATTTCTTTAAAGTTGCTTCTTCATGGGTTTTCTTTAAAGATGCTTCTTTTGTACCTTCACTATACCCAAGTCCTATTTTATCCATTGGATGTGTTATTGTAGGCTGAATGGTCTATACAATTCATTCCTTTATTTAACCTATGGGACTAGTTCCTTCATAGCCCATCCTTTGCATTGTAGTATAGCCTTTACCATATTGTTTTGTAGGCAATTTGATATATAAAATGGCTTCATATTCATCCTTATATAGCCACTTGATAATTTCTCCATCTTTGGCTTCATTTTCTTGAGTATTAGCTTTGATAAATTTTCCGTCAAAGAAAGTGATGGGCACTTAAGATTGTGCTCTAGATGTGGAGGCTGTTGCAACTTTTGTTTTGGATATTGTGGGTTGGCCATATGATCTTGGAGAGATAGGTAAGTTAGAGAGACACAATGAATATTCTCCCACCCCTTTGTCCTTCAATTTCAATTTTTTGCAGAATTTATTTATCAACTCCTTTGATTGACCATTATGATTTAAATGGGAAACAACAAGATCCTCTCTATTATGTAGTACAAAGGTGTTCTGGGTTTCTCAAAGATTAGAATTTTTTTGGCTATTGTTGTGATCCACTGGTATATTTATCTCTTGTCTATCATAGGGAAATTTGAGACATTGATGGTATGTTGATGGTACTGCTTGCATCTTATGGATCCGAGAATGACCCAAAAGTATGTTGTAAGAAAGGTCTCAATCCAAAAATTGGGAGAAAGTAGTTTTCAAAATAGGCCCCACTCTGATAGGCAACATGAGAAGACCCTTGGAAGCTCGCTCTTCATCATCATATGCTTTAATTTTTATCTTCCTTCTTGGATCAATAGAATATTCAAAAAATCCTAAGGCACAAACCAAATTTAAAGTACAAATATTCAAGTTGGCTCCTCCATCTATTAAGACACGCCTAACTCGAGTTTTATGGATCATGACCTCTAGATAAAGTGATGAGTTGTGTGGATGAGACATGGAGGTATCATCTTTTTTAGAAAATGATAGGAAAATGGGTGAGGACAGGTGTCCCACCATGGCTTGAAAATTGTTAATATCAAGATCAATAGATATAGTTGTGTCGATGAGATCCTTCTCTAAAATGTCTTTATGTGTTGGGGATATCTTGAGAAGCTCTAAGATAGAGATTTGGGCTGATTTTTTCTGCAATTGATTGACTACATTATACTAACTTTGAGGAGGGACAATTTTTTTGGATGAGCTCCCTTTTAAGACAACTTTAGCTTGTCCCCCCATTGTCACATTGACTTGTTGATATTCCTTATTTTCATTGACCTTGATAACATTAACCTATTTGTCATTCATGTAAATGTGGTTGATTATGGTATCCTAGATATGGTTTACACTTTTTCCTTTATCATTTGAAGATTCTCATTTATAATAGTTTAGAAGAGGTTCCTTAAATGCTTGATTATCTTCATTGGTATGATGTCCCCCAATTGTTATTGTGTCGTTTTCTATCAAATATTTGACTAAATTTTTCAATCCTTGATAATTATTTGTCCTATGTCCCTTGCATCTATGGTGGTCATAGTAATATGACTCATTCCATAGTGGTTTGACTCATGGCTCATAATATCTTTGAGGTGGTAGAGTGGTGGAATTTTTATCCATAAGCTCTTTGAAAGTTGACTCAAGATATTGGCCCAAAGGAGTGAAACTCCATCAATTTGAAAAAAATTGTGAGTTGGGAAGATTTTCATTTTGAGTGTTGCTGAGATTATTTTTGAAGTTACCACAATTATTTCTATTGTTCTAATAGGTCAAATTTCCTTGGTTGGTGTTGGTTCCTTGATTGGTGTTTCTATCACCCTAATTGGTTGAATTTACTTGATTGGTGTTATTGCATGGGGTACTTGATAAATTGAAGATGGATAGTTTTTCTAGAAAATTATTTACATCTATCACACCATCATTGACAACATTCTTGTTTCTATTCCAAAATCTTGATTTTTCATTATTGTTATGATTGGATGAGTTTGGACTATCTTTGGCAAGTTTTATCACTCCTCTCTTGACTAAGGCTTCTTCAATAGTAATTGAATTCTCAATAAACTTCTCAAAATGTGGAGGACAATGAAGGTTGAACCTATAACTCATTTCTTGATTAAGACTATCAATAAAGATATCCATCTTTTCCTTTTCAGGAACTAGATGAGAATATCGTGCAAATAATCTTCTCCATCTTTATAGGAATGTGATGAAGGGTTCTCTACTATTTTTCTTTTCTCTACATAGATCAAGCATATTTATTTGATGTTTAGTGTTGTGGGAGTATTTGGATATAAATTTGTTGATCAAATCCTCAAATGTCTTGATAGGTGGAGTGATTTTAGAAAGTCATTCCATGGATTGGCCACCCAAACTTCATGGGAACAATCTCATCAAGTATGTGTCATCATGTGCAATTCAAGGCTCATGTTTCTAAATTCCCTCATGTGGTCGCCAGGATCTTATTTCGCATTGTATCTATCAAATTTTGGAATTTCACAATGTTTTGGAAATGAGATCATGTTGAGATGTCTATCAAAAGGATATGGACAAATATCCTCCAAATAATACTTCTTAGTTGTGCCCCCTTTTATTTCCTTGAGTTTCCCTTGTAGTTCTCTTATTTGTTGGGTAAGAGCACTAAGATCATTTAAGGGAATTTCATTTTTTTTCAAGATCTTCTTTGATGTTCTCTATATCATAGTTAGAGGGAAATTTGGAACCTTGGCTTTCCAATAAAAGAAAGTGTCTTTCTTTATTTTGATCTAATATCTTGTCCATATCTATGTGAATATGTGGATTTTGTTCAACTTCTTTAAGAATTTCATTGGTTATTTCATCATTATAACTATTTCCTTGTATACAAAGCCTATGAAAAGGATTTTCTTCCCTATCACCCATGTTGCAAAGTGGGTTCTCTCTTTCATCTTCTTCTCTTTGTTTTAGATCACAAATGGGAGTGAATTTTTTTGGATAATTGATGCCTTAGCCAGATAGGATGATGGATCCTATTGTTATGAATAAGTAATTTATAATTTTCAGATTTATTTTCCTAGATGAAGGATGATAGATCTTGTTATGAAGTTAAATTGAAAATAGGAAATTGATTTGAAATTAATGCACTTTAAGATGTTTTGATCTTAGCTTGAAAAATGATGGTTTTTCAAAATTCCCAATGTTTCCAAGCTTTTCTCTATTGTAGCAACTAATTTGGATGGTTGGAGTATTATATTATTGATTGGGGAATGTAAGAATGACAAATGGGTTGACTATGATTATGCCTTTGTGAAATATCTCTCCATTGATAATAAGCTTGTGAATATAAAGGCTCCAAGTCAAAATCATCAGTATATCCTCTATCAAATTCATGATATCTATGGAATCAAATTCGATAGTCAAGAAAGACCTTCTTACTTTGGTACAAGAAACGTCTCCTTTTAAAAAGGTTTTTGTAGCTAAGTTGATTCTTTGGTTTCTTGATTCTTTTGGTAAGGGAATTATTGACAAATTTTGTTGATTTCCAATCCCTTAATATAAAATGATTAGTAGAATATCACAGTTTGATTTGTCAAATTCTTGTATTTCTTGGATGATCTTATCTAAATTAATGTTTTGAAAACACAACGAGGAGTTGTAAAATAGTTATTTTTGAGTCCTAGAATCCAAAACATTTAGTGTATGTTCAAGGATCAAGCATGATCATTTTTTATTTTCACTAGTATTTGAACAATAAGGTACTTCAAGTAGACTCACTCTTAATTTCAAAAGGTCATTGTTAACACCACAACCCACATCTTAGAACTACGTTGACTCACATAGCCTTGTCACCCCCTAGAGGGGGCCCATTTTTTTGTCTTTTCTAGGTTTTAACCAAAGTGGAATGCAATGGCCAAGGATCCTTGGTAGTTATATGGTGAGTATCTTGGGGGAAGATTCTTCCCTCCCCTTGCACTATGAATTTTAGGATGTTCAAAAAATGACAAGTTGGCCACTATACTTAAGGTGTTTAGTAAGGGTTTCCATTCAGTGCGGTAATGATAAACTCCCTCAAGAGGTCTTCATACCTTTAGAATAAATTATTTGGGGATGAATATCATATACACACTACCATTGAGTGGATTTTACTTAACTCTCTTTTGATTATAGTGAGTTGGAAAACTTGGCTTTAGTTGTTCTCACTTAGGTCGTTTTCGTAGGGTGAGTACTTTTTCCCACTATGGTAGGCCTTCTAAAAAGTATTTAATAAATAAATATATTGCATGAAATGAAAAGATGAGTTTGGCATTTCGATCACCCAGTAAAGGGGATAACATAGGCCTGTCACCATACAATCACAACAAACAATATTCAATTTTAAAGCCCAAATGACAATTTTTTATTCTAGGTGAAGATATTGATTCACAAAAGACATGTTGTTCATTTTAACTAAGATAGAAAAGTATGATAACTACCCTAGGATTGGTGTATTTTAATTCAAATTTTTACCCTAGGATTGGTTCATTTTAATCCAAATTTCTACCCTCGGATTGGTTCATTTTAATCCAAATACAACAATAAAACCACTAGTCGCGGTCGCATCAGATCCAGACTACAATTATACAAATTATAGATGTGCTAGAACAAAAGTCATATGCACTAAAAAACCAATCATATGTGTTATATAATCAGTCATATGTGCTGCATAAATAGTCACATGCACTACAAAATTATTCATATGTGCTAAAACATTTCTCGGATGCGCTAAAATAATAATCATTTGCGCTAAAAAAGTTTTCAAATACACTAGAAAAACTATCAGATGCGGAAAAATAGTCTTCAATTGTGTTAAAATAGGTGTCGTATGCACTAATATATGTCTCCAATCATGACCTGCCATAAAACCTACAATAAAATATTAAAAACGAGGCAAGGGCCCCACGGTGGGCACCAAAAATGTGTGTGAAATAATGTCAACTATTTAAGCTCAATAACACCCAAATGAAACATTATATCAAAGAATCTAAGAGAGTAAAACAATTCAAACCAAAAAAATTCTTCAAAACCATCTCATCGTCCTCTATCTCCAAGGATTCATTTTAAAGATACTTCCTCTCAGATTGTGTAAGCAAAAATACCAACAAAAGACAACCTAGAGAATGAGTAAATATGCAAAAGTGCAAAAGTGCAAGAAACTAAGTTCCTATGCTAAATGATTGTGAAATGAACTAGATATGTAGCTGATGGACATGATAATGCTAAGAAAATGAAACTAGAATTTTGTGCTAAGATGCTTGAATGTTTGAATACTAGACTATAGTTCTCACGTTATGCAAATAGTTCTCCCTTTCAAAGAGCCAAAAGGTATTATTTATAGATTTTTGAAGGAAAAAGCTTAGTTGGAAAAGATCAACGGTTGAGATTTAGTCTCATAAGATGAATGGTGAGATATGGAGAAGTTGGAGTAAAATATGGAGGCTAGAGAGAAAGCAAGAATATGTTTCCTTCCCACAAAACCTTTTCACTCAAAAATGAAGGCAACTTGCCATTTGTCATTTTTAGTTATGAGTTAGTTTGGTGGTTGAAGATAATTCATCAATTAAATAATAAAATTATTTAATTTCATGTGACATGTGATTTTGGAAACTTCTAATTAAATATTAAAAAATATATTTAAATATGTGTGGAATGTCGATAAGAAGATTCTAATTAAATATTTAAATATTTAAATATAAATGAGATGGATTTTTAGAAAATGTGATTTTATGAAAAAAAAGAACATTTAGAAGATTTAAGAGTGATTTTATGATTTTGGAAAAAGAATAATATTTGCTTTATTCAAAATTAAGCAATGTGATAATTAAATTAAATAAATTGTAAAATTTATTTAATTGATTAAGAATAAATTGAAAAGTGATTAAATTAAATAAGTAACTAAACTTATTTAATTAAGATAGAAGAATGTAGAAAATGGACAATATAAATAAATTATTTAAATTCACTGAATAGTAGATTGAATTAGAGATTTAATTAAATAACTTGTATTTAATTAATTATGAGACTTATTATAGTGTGACCATTTTTAGGTGTATACACATGAACCTCAAAACTCAACGTCAACTAGAATTCACAAACTAATGTCATTTGCCAATATATCCTCAAAAGCACAAAGCCAAAAACTTATCTGTGGAGAAGTGCAAACTCTACCACTCAAACACATCGTATAAGCAATAACTGTAATATGTCAAGCCAAACTTCTGTTACTTATATCTTTCAAACCAAAATCCAAAGTGTGATGAAATTATAGAATTAGTTACTTATACCAACCAATGGAATAATGTTAGAAGCGCAAAGTAAAAAATAAACTTGTAGATAGATGCAAACCCAAAAATTGTAGCTATGTTACACAAAATTATAGAGTTGATACTTAATCAATTAACCAAATTTACTGAATCAAACTATCTTGCAAATATGTCTTCTAAAAACACTCCCAAACCTATTAGAACCGATAAAAAATTATCTACAATTATCTACACCATGATCTCCACATCAAGATACAATGTTGACATCAATGACAACACTGCAACACATCATTATATATGTTCATGTGTATCCCTCATGCTCATGTTGCCAGCAACAACATCAATGATACTCTTCCAATAATATCCTCATTTTTCATTGATGGCAGCATGCCAAAATATCTTTAGAACATTCTTCTCCTTTGACATCAAGGGTAAAGGGTGAATACAATAGTTTTTCTAACTTATAGTGGACCTCACCCTGAGAAATATATGCATATGTATAGAATGAAAAGATTGAGTTGACTCCCCCTGAGTCATATACCAGAGAAAAACCAAAAACTTTGTACTGGACACTACTCTATGTACTTCACATATATACAAAGAATATCGAAACTAAATACTAAAATGCATAAAGAATATGAAATGTGTCAACTAGAGGAAGTTGACTCTTGTTACTTCTGCAAATGGGTCTGCTATGCTTGTTTTCCTTCCTTCCACGTCTTTGTTGTTGACCAAAGTAACCTGCACTACATTTAAAACTCCATCAATATTTCTTCTCCTTCTTATAGAGTTCTTGGTACTAAATTCATCTATGTAGCCTTATTAGAACTTAAAAGGGCACTAGATACAAATATAAATTTTTCATTCACCAAGTCTCTTATTTCTCCAAACCGCAAAATGAAATTTTCCCTTTGTGCTTGTAGTTGAAATAGCTTCTTATGTAAATCTTCAATTACATTCCTTGTATTACTAGTTAGATCAATTTTCAGATCAGAGGCACTAGAGGCTTATTTTTTCTAAGACTCAATGGAGTCCATCTCATATTGTATGCTTTGTGTGACATTAGGCCACTTCATGCAATATTGGTTCAGAGCCTTAGACTCATCTACACAAATATGTGCATCCTTCAAATTATTTGAGAACTTCTTGTGTGCAAGAGAAAACTTATTTGTGATATCCAACACATTTTTATCATTCATCCTCTCTTCCACTTCTTTCTCTAATTCACCTCTGATACCAAAGGCATATTCCTTAAAAGAATCAATTAAAATCTTTATATTTTCCATATCGGAGAGTGATGTGTCTATGTGTGCACCAGGTATGGCCTCTTGCAATACTTTTACTACTTCCTCCATCAAATACTTTTTATTTAATCCCCATTTTTCATGGAATCTATTTCTCCATCTTCTTCATTAGTTTCCATGGCCATGAATACAACATTCTCTTTTTCATCTCTAGAGATATTTTTATTTTCTTCATAAGTAGAGTAGCCTTCCTCAATAGTGTAGAAACTCTTTTTTTTAATCTAACATTTATTCCCATTTTGAAATGATTTATTTCCATACTTTTCTCAACCTTGTTAGAGTCCTTATGGGGACACTTAGCCATAAAATTTCCTACTTCATTGTAATTAAAACACTTGAAAGGTAACTTACCTTTATACTTATTGGAACCTATTTGTATCTTTTTGAAAAAAATAGCTTCCTTTGAATTTGATCCAATATCAAAATATGGATTAAACTTATTCTTAGATACTCTAAATGTCACCTATTTCCTTATAGAATTTTCACTTTCAAATCTCATTTCAAAAGAGGTTAGGATTCCATGCAGTTCAATCATCTTCAAAAAATTCCGATCTTTAAATTCTTCAAAGAAATATTTTTTGAATCAAACCTTCTAGGAAGAGATTTGAGTTCCTTTTTAACAACCATACTTTCTTTCAAATCCTCACCAAGACCTTTGATAGAGTTGACCACCTCATCAACCTGAATTAAGAATGTGGAAATGTTTTCTTCTTCCTTCCTTTTCAAAATTTCAATCTCATGTTTAGAGTTAGACAATCCACATAAAATAACATTCTTAGCTTTTGCATTATTTTCACAAGCCTTTATGATTTGATCTCTTGGAGGATTTTTAGGAATCTCATATCCCTATATAACTAACATCTAGCTATCAAGACCTAGGGCCATCAAGTATGCTTCGATTTGAACTTTTCAAAATGTATAATTCAACCCATCAAAGAGTAGTGTCTTATTTGTAGACAAACCCTCTTGCACCACAAATTGTTCCATACCAAACCTACCTTAAGCCGATTAATATTTTTCAAAGGTAGTTTTATTTGAAAATAGTTGAAGGGCCCGTAATATGTAGAAGGGGGTTTAATCAATAGATTTAATCAATTTAAAAGCTCTTAAATTAAACACATATCAAATCAATAACTTGATTCTTCACTACTACTAAACAAGCAATGAGCACACTTTCACACAATTTAACACTAAATATATGTGGAATCCTAAGATGGGAAAATACATGGTAAGAATAGTTGCTTGGATCCAATATCCAAATCTATTCTCATAGAGTAGGATATAACAAGAAAATTTTATAATATAAAGTAGGCACCAACCTATCAGAGACACCAATCCCCAATACAATGAATTGAGGACTAGCTCTATAATTAGAACACTAGTCCTACCAAATTACATAGATAAAGCTTTCGGACCTTCAATTGCAATTGAATAATTTTGAATTGGCTACAAAAATATTTCAACACTTCTTATAATCTTCTAATCATGATGCACACTTTGAGATGCAACTCACATTGAATAACAATAGCTCACACAAGATGGTCTCTTTGTATATTCACTCACCACCTTCTCTTCAATTACAAACCACAAAATTATAATTCAAAATATTCTTCAATGTAACAGAGGAATATATACATGAAATTACATAAAACCTCTTCCATGTTAGCCAAGGGTTTACAAAGAACTAGGATGACATAAGGTGGACCTAAATTCAAATTTCATGAAACATATAATAGGTTGGTTCAAAATAAATTTTTTTGTCACCAAAAGAACATGATGTTGTGTGCTACCACAAGAACCTTAACCACGTCCTATTTTGACACCACATGCTAGAATTAAATATCACACACTACTATTCATTACCACACAGGTGTCAAAAATCAAATGGTTGATAGAAATGCACAAAGAACTTTTTATCACTTCAATATTTTTGCATGTTGAACATATTATATACACCTAAAAATGGTTTGGATAAATCTAATTAATTAAATATATTTAGCTGATTAATTAACCTTTAATTCATCTAGTTATAAATAAATAAAAATATTTATTTATATATTTCACATTCTATTTTTTTGTGTCTTAATTAAATAAACAAAATCACATAGTTTGTTTAATTATCACCCCCTTTTATTAAATAAACAAATTTCAATTGTTTTATTTAATAATATATCTTCCCTCCATAATTAAATAATTCAAATTTTCAATTGAGCAGATGTCTACAATGTTTCTCTCAACAAAGTTGAAAGTCTCAAGTTGTATTCAATTATGATTTTCTAATTGAGCACATGTCTACAACTTTTCTCTCAATAAAGTTGAAATTATCAAGTTGTACTCAATTTATGCTTTATGAGATTCACCAATTTTTGAACAAACTTTGAAAAAATGGCTTCATTCTTCCATATTTTCTTCTTGCTCACTTGGCAGAATGTTTTTCTGGGAGAAACATTCCCCTTCTTTTTCTCCAACTTTATCTTCTATCATTGATTTATCTATATCAAATATGAACCGTTGCTTGCTGCCACATCATAATATGCCTTTGATAATCTATAAAAGAAACCTCTTGCTACATGAAAATGATCTGAATTTGATGCAATATTACTCTACATGAATCATATTAGAGAAATTTAGCATACAAAATTTGAACAATCAGCAATCTAAAATCATATAGAAATCATATTAGATTACAATCATGGTTTTCATATTAGTTGCATCTTAGTTTACAATAGTTAATCATATCATATCATTATCAATATCACAATATCCTATAGCTTTCATTATCAATCATTTCACCACAACATATCATATAGTTTTTCATTCTCATTCTCTAGGTTGTCATTTTAATAATCATAGTGCACATAATCTAAGAGCCACTTTGATTTAATAAATCCTTCGAGTTAGAGAAAAATAGAGTGATTTTAGAGATTTGATTATGCTTCAATTAGATTAAATCTACCATTTGAATTCTCTAATAGTGTTTCATTAAGGAATTTTGTTATTATTCCGCTTACACATATTTTCCACACACATAAATTGGCACCCATTGTGGGGCTAAATCCCCATTTCTAACATTTTTTGGAAAGTGACTACAAATTTTGATGTGATTTTGTTTTAGCATGAATGAGAGTTCTTACAATGCATCCGACAAATATTATAGCACATTCAAATATTGTTATGGTGCATAGGAAGAATATTTTACCACATACAATTGATACTTTAGTGCATTTAATTAGTGTTATAGCACATGTGATAATTATTTTGGCACATATAAAGTTTAGTGAATATTCTTAAAGTTTTAGCACATCTGACTATTTTTAAAGAAAAATAATTTTTTTTGAATATTAATCACTATTTCTTTGGTTGCAGGTACAAAGTATGTTGGTCAAAGATAGTTGTTTGAAACATTTACATCGGTCAAAGATGAAAACTAAAAATTACTAATGGTTTTTGTAGGGTTTTGAATTTATTATTGCTTTATTTTATTTAATATAGGAATCTAGCTTAAGTAAAAGGATAATTGAATACCTTGTTTACTATGGTTGAAGTGATAGGCCTATTCTCTCCCCATCACTGGGTGATCAAAATGCTAGATTCACTTTTCATGCTTTTATTAACACCTTTAGAAGGTCTTTTGTAGTGGGAAAAAGTACCCACCCTACAAGAATGACCTAAGTGGGAAAAACCAAAGACAGGTTTTCCAACCCACTATAATCAAAAAAAAATTTAGGGAAAGTCCAAAATTCGACGGAAGTGTGCAAGATAACCATCCCCAAAGCTTTTTTTCTACAGGTTGGGAGGTCTCTTGAGGGATTTTATCTATTTCCACACTGAATGGTAACCATATCTATTAACTTTAAGTTAGAATCAAACAGTGTCAGTTTCTAAACACTTTCTATACCACAATGCAAGGGGAGGGAATAATCTACCCCTAAGGCACTCACCATATAACTATCAGAGACCCTAAACAAAAGTGAAAGATTCAACTTTGGTTAAGACTCGGGAAAGGAAAAAACATAGACACTCTCTAGGGGATGACATGGTTGTGTGAGCTGACATAGTCTTAAGATGTGGGTTGTGGTATTTTTAGTGACCTTTGAGACTAGAAAAGTGCTTGAACTATATTTATTGTGTTATACCAATGAAAACTGATAGAATTAGACCTCATTCTAGAACATAAACTATATGTTTCATAAGTAGACTTGAGACAACTATTTAAAAAATTGTTGTGTTTTTAAATTCATTTTTCAAAGAATCCTCCAATCAAAGCAACCAATTTCCATAATCCAAAAATAAAAAAATTAGATACAAGATCATTAATTAGAAATTTTATACCCTAGACACAAAAAAATCACTTTTAAAACCATAATAGACTATCAAAATATTGCATACTTCCATAATAGCATATTCACTCTCTGTTATAGCACATCCAATCTATTTAACAATGAATAGGGGGGATTGTAACACCTCTCCAACTCCAGCCTGGGTAAGATGGTATTTTAATTTTGATTTAGCATCATAAATGTTATCATAATGAGATTAGATATCGATGATTATCATGTTTAGTTATCATTACTTTTGCATGATTATGGATAGGAAATTGATGATGCCGTAACACTCATATCCGAGAGGCTTATGATATCATGATCCTTTTCCTGATAATTGATGTTGTTTCAGCTACATGATATATGTTATATGCACATGTACCTTGATGTGTAATTGGAGTGATGTAGGTACAAAGTATCGAATCTGCCTAGACTCACAAGCATGAACATACTTTTATTCCCCAATGGTGGTAACTGGAGGTAGTCATATAGGCCAAATGTCCCCTACCCTAGCCCATTGTATCTTATTAGTGCAGAGTTCTTGTGCTATCTTACCATCTGGCTACCCAATGGTTACATCCAGAGCACCGTACAGTTATATGTGGTTTTCCGATATGCCTTGTTGAGTTGTTTTGTTATGGTTTTTGTGAATCTTTTATGTGGCCTTATTTTGGTTGTCAATGTTTTAATGTGGTTTCATTTATGGTGTTTTATTGATTGGATATTTGAATGGTTTTATTCACGAAATTTAAATATGTTATTTTAAATTATTAATTTCTTGGAAATTTGGGAATGTTGTATATTTTAGTGATTTAATTAATTAATTAATTGGGGAGCTTTAATGGCTTATTTAATTAAATGATTTATTTTATTTTTATTTTTTGGAGAGTTATAATTTGTGAAGAAAAAGGGCAACCTTGTCTTGGATTTAGATATATATTTTGTTTTGAACTATTTGGGGGCGCGAGCATTATTTTGGGAAAGAGGAAGAAATTGGTTGCTGGGAAAAGGAGGAGAAAAAACCCCAAGATTTGAGCAACGGATTTGGGGAGTTTGTTGGAGAAGAAAATTATGGGCAACTGATGGTTGTTTTGGAAGAGGTCATTTCTTCCTGGCTGTCCGGAGTTGAAAGTTGGCCATGCCTTACAAGTTGAGAATTTTTCCACCTCATTTTGGGTAGAAATTGAGGCATTCTTCTTGTTATTCTTGAATCTTGGTGTGGCTGGTGATTTGTGCCTTTCTTTATGCTTGAGATATGCCTTCAATTTCATTTGCAATTCTAGGCATTTATGTTTGTAATCATTCAGAGGAAATCCTCCATTTGTATTTGGTGAATACTTGGGGTTGGATAATGGCTATTTTGGATTATTTTTGTTGCTATGTTGTTTGCTTAAATGGTAGATTTTTGTGCATGCTTAAATCTATAATGGGTAGAAGGAAGAATTGAATTTTTGGGCTCCTTCATTTCTTTTTTTTTGTTGCTTCTCTTAAACCACCTATGATAATCTTAAAACAAAAGCGTATTTCATGTAGTAATGCCAAGATCTCAACTGAGTCTTTGGCAGAAATGAAATCTAAGCATTTTCATTTTTATGAATTTCTTGCCATTTTTCTGAAAGACATTTTTATTTTCTGCTCAAAATCTACTTGCTAAAAATTCAAAATACAAATTGATTTCATGTAGAATTACCCATATCTCAAATGGGTTGTTGTTCGATTTTCAATCCGGACACTTTCATTTTTAATGAATTTTTGTCCAACTTGGTTGAATGGCGTTTTTGAACAACACCCTGTTCTTGGCTATAAATTTATAAAATAATAGTGTATTATGTTTTTAAATTCCCATATCTCAACTGGGTCTTTGTCCGATTCAAATTCTGGACACTTTTGATTTTGTATGTTTTTCTTGCCCAATTTGTCAAAATGACATTTCTCAAAATAACACCTCATTTTTAATTCTAAAATTAAAATTTGAAGGTGGTTTTCAATTTGAAATAGGAAAATATGAACTGGGTCTAGTTCGGAAATTCGATCCGGACAATCTGGATTTCTATGTAATTTTGATGCCTCTTCTTCATGATATGGTTTTGCTGTTAAATTAGTCTTCTTACATCAATCTTATCTTGGCTGTCTAAAATGGTTTCTAAGACAGAAAATTATGATTTCCCTTTTTCTTTTCTTTTTTTTTGAATCCCTTGTTTGGTTAAAAGAGATGGGTTTAAGTCGAGGTCATTAGGGTGGCCCTATAGAGTGGCCCGTAAGTGGCTGCAAAGGAAATTAGTAGCTGGTTTATTGTATGCATGTGATGATTGAATAAAAAATGGTGTAAATTTCTTATAATCTTATGAATCCTCATGCATGGCCTTGAACACTTTAAAATTCTAAGGATGCACTCGAGAAGACCTATCCACCTGTAGGGCGTTGAGTTATCCGTCTATGAGGTGTCGATTTGGGCATGGTTGAGTCTCCTTATCCGTTCTGTAATCTGGTATCTTGCACCTTAGTCATCCTAAGTAGTACCTGCCATGTATGGTATGAACCTCTCCATGTTGTGATAATTTCTTTATGCATTGTATGATGTGTTCGCTCCATGTCTGATGTGAGTGTTGGCTTTATGTTACCCTTGTCTTGTTGCTTTTGCTTGGGCCTTGTGACTACCTTCGAGCATGGTGGGGTGGTCTCTCTAGAGTCCACATGGTAGGGAGGCATTGCCACCGCCATTGGGGACTGGTGAATAGGTTTGGGTACTGGTTGGAATTTGATCACTCTCTCTCTCTCTCTCTCATTTTGTTTATCACACATATTCATGTACATGCCTTGTGTATATATATCTTGATAGATGTTGTATCTTTTCCATGAAAATCTAATTGTATTCATACTTGATCCTTTATGCACGTTGCACTCTCTTGAGAGAGAAAATCTATCATAAGTTTAATGAGAAGATATGTGATGTTTTTTTTGGTTTACAGGATCTAGTGTTGGTATTGGGCTCAAATGTTCTTTGATCATCCTTAAGTTCTTTTATGTCACTAATTTTCATGTTTAAGTTAGTTCCATAGTTGTGTGCTTCTCCATTTTGGCAATCTGCCTAGGTTCCGGAGCACCGGTGCCTTATGTTGTTGTCTAAGTGTGGCAACAACAGGTTTCAGAGCTGCATTTTTGGAGCATCGATGCCCTTTGTTTGTTGTCTTGTGGACAAAAATAGGTTTTGGAGCAGCAACACTTCCGATGTTATCTTGTGAGTTGCATCACAAGTTCTGGAGCACTAGTGCCTTTTGTTGGTTGTATGTGTGTAGCAACAAGGTTCTGGAGCATCAGGCTCCATAACTACAGGTTTCGTAGTATCTGGCTCTAGAACAGCAAGTTCTATAGTATCGGGCTCCAGAACTATAGGTTTTGTAGTATCGGGCTCCAGAACAGCAAGTCCTGGAGCAGAGGAACAAGTTCTAGAGCATAACAACAAGTTTTGGAGCAGAGGAGCAGGTTCCAGAGCAGAGGAGCAAGTTCCAAAGCAAATTTTGGAGTTGTCCTATTTGCTCCTATTTGGATTTCCTCTGGAGGGTGGATTAGTCCTCTCCTTGAAGTTGTAATTTAGGTATAGTTGGCCATGTTTGGTGTCATTTTATGGAATTTGGTAATTACTTTATGTGTATGTTATTCTTCTTGTTCAAAAAAATATATATTGTCCTCTTATGGCTCTTAACCTTCGGGTTGCGTAGCGAGATGTTATAGGGATAGTCTAACACATAAGGGGAATAGTATAGTGCATAGGAGGAATAGTCTAGCGCATAGAAAGAATATTTTAGTGCATAGACGAAACAATATAACACATCCAACCTATTTAATAGTACATCAAAACAATTTTCTAGCATATCTGAGAATTGTTGTAGCACATCCACAAAAGTAAAAACCAAAGAGTTGTTTTCACTATCTATCAAATTTTTACCATTAGAATTTAGATTTTCATTAGAACAAAATCCTTTCTAAATCAAACCAGATTCTTAAAATTTTAAAAACTAAACCTTACAAGTGAAATTATTCAAAATTAAACTAAGATCTATCATCCTGAAGTGTCTAAATGAAACAAATTTGATTAAAATCTAAGTTTCATTATCAGAATCAGTCATCCTACTTCAAGAAATGAAGCTATATAATCATATTTATCAACTTAGTCTAATCAATAGAATCTATTCTTCTATTTGACACAAGTTAATATGTTTGACTCTATTTCAAACCAAGATCAAAGTTTAGTGGAAAATTATAACACTTATATGCTAGTTTTGACAAGGTCACAAAGACTAAAACTTCAAGAAAAGGAAAGTAAAATTCAAACAAACATGTATGAGATTGAGGAAGATCTACTCAACAGATTCAACCAAAATGATAATTATGAAATATCTAAAGAGGACCTATAAAATATGCAACAAGACCCTAAGTTCCATAAGTTTATGAAGAAAATTTTGGAAAAGGATGGGGAAAAGTATATTCTAATGTTAGTTGATCTAGGTGTTAAAGTTCCAAAGGACTTTGATATTAATAGACTGAAAGAAACACCTAAAAGAGCTGAGACTAAACCATGAAATACAAATGAAGTGGATTCAACGAAACATCAACTACAAACCATACAAAAAAAATTCCAAGATATGCAAATGGGAACTACTAAGAGATACTTTTTGTAGGATATTTGTCCATATCCTTTTTCTCAAAACATTTTGAATTCCCCAAGTATGATAAATATAATGGAAAAATAGATCCTCTTGACCATGTAAGGGAATCTTGAGGTATTAGCTTAGAGTTTTCCCATGAAGATACATACTTGATGAGGCTATTTTCATGAAGTTTAGGTGTACAATGTATGGAGTGGTTCTCTAAAGTAACTCCAAGAATTAGATCCTTTGAAGATCTAGTTAACAAATTTATAACTCAATAATCCTACAATATAAAACATGATATCACAATGAAATATATTTACAATACTAAACATAAGAAAGGTGAAACATTTCTCTCATTTGTGCAAAGATGGAGAAGATTGTTTACAAGATATACACATTCCATACCTAAAAAATGAAAAGATGGAACTATTCATTGATAATTTAAACGATGATATGAGTTATAGACTTGAACTAAAATGTCCACCTACATTTGAGAAAATGATTGAAAATGGCCTCAAGATAGAAGAAGATTTGGTCAAGAGAGGAGTCCTAAAAACATACAATGAAGGATCAAACAATACCAATTCCCCTAATCACAACAACAACACTGATAAACCAAAGTTTTGGCAAAAATATAGAAATGTTGGAAACAATGATGTTGTGACTAAAACACAAAATGCAAAATGAATATTCAATTTAATAGAAATTTCCACTAATACAAATCAAAACAAAAACCAGAGCAACAATCTAAATACAAATCAAAACAACAATTTGAACAATGTTGGATCTAAATCACTACCATTCCAAAATCCATCAAATGAAAGGAAATTCATGCCATTAGGACAATCATTGGAATCAACATTAAAGGAACTTATTGAAGCCAAACTTGTAACATTACAAGATTCACGAAATAGGGATCCACAAGTCAAACCATTTTGGTGCAATGATGCACATTACTATGACTATCATAAAGATAAAGTCCACAAAACAAATTACTATTGGCAATTGAAACATTTGATTCAAGATCTGGTTGAAAATAAAAAATATTAGTTTAAGGACCACAAACAAACAATGATCATGGGGATTTCAAGAATCCTTTACCAAATTATGAAAAAGGAGAATCATCTTCTATAGATGGTAAGGGAAAAAAAGTAAACTACATTTATGACTCCACTATTCTCCATATCAAGGTAGTTGAAGATCAAACTAATAAATCCCAAATCAATGATGAAAATGAACTTGTTACTACTAAAAATAAATTAAATGAATTTATTTTTGCTGGTTATCAAACTAATAATGTAAAAATTAATAATAGTAATAACATCATTACAGCTCATCCTCAAACCACATACATTGTTGCAAATGAAAATCAGATTAAAATCATAAAAATTAGACAGAATCAAGTATATCAACCAGTCAACATGACAACAAGGGGACAAGCCAGGGTAATACTCAAAGGAGATGCATCTAAATCATCTGATGCTCCTTCTACAATCAAAACAATGGTTTCCCCTACAAATCAATACAAAATCATCGATCAGTTGAAGAAAATACCAACACAAATCTCAATATTAGAACTCTTGAAAGTATCACCAACACATAAGGGGATCCTAGAACAAGCTCTTGTTGCCACAACAGTACCCAATAAATTGGAAGTTTGTCAGTTTTAGGCTATGGTGAGACACTTAACCTCTCCTCACTGCCTATCCTTTTTTGAGCATGATGATGTATCACTAAACCATATACATAATGTTGCCTTCCACATTGAGGTTCTTATTTACAAACACCGAGTCAAATGTGTTCTTATAGATGGTGGAGTTGGTTTGAATATCTATACTTTAAAACTGATCTGTGCACTAGGATATTCTGAGGATGTTATTGATGCAAGAAGGAAAATAACAATAAAAGTGTATGATGATGAAGAGAGATCTTCCAAAGGATTGATTGTCTTACCTATCCAAGTGAGACCACTTGTGAAAGACATAATCTGCCAAGTGTTGGAAAAATACCTAACATACAATATACTTTTAGGGCATCCATGGATTTGCGAGATGCAAGTAGTGTCATCCACCTATCATCAATTCTTGAAGTTTCCAGTCAATGGACAAGAAATAACCATATCAGCTGATTCAAATAATTCCCAACAATGTAACAAGCTCAAGGTAGCTCAAGATGCCTTTATCCCTCATAATAGGGAAGCTAACAATCCAAATTCATCAAACAATGAGAATCAATTAAATGTTGTGTCAAAATGGGTTGAGAAGAAGGACCAGTCAAAGGATAAAGGTATTGTTGATTCTACTACATCAAACAATGAAAACTCTTTATCAGATCAATTCAAAGAAAAGATCAATTTAATAGACAAAGGCATGGGAGAGTATTCCATTCAAAAATCTTTGTCTTTCACAATTGCTACCTTCACCAAAAACATATGGAAAACCATCAACATCAATGCAAAAATTATCACAACCTATCACAATTTTCGATGATAGTTTTGTAAAGGTTGGCGCTTTGGTTGATGAATCAGAAGATAAGGTTGTCCTGAACTATCTCTACAAAGATGAAGAAGCATCTACATCAGCAACCCCCAACATATAAACAAAAAAAATGGAAAAGGAAAGACAATCCTAGATAAGATGGGGTTTGAAGGACAAGGACCTATTGGTAAAAGGAAAGAGGGAATTTTAGAACCTATTCAACCTCTTATAGTCCATGCAAAAGACAAGACTGGATTGGGGTATACAAGGGAAACCAAAGAAGACATAAAAGAGAAATATGTGAAAGAATCCTACAATTACAAGATAGTTATGAGATAGACTATAATGAGTATGAGTGGGATTCTCTATCTGAGGTATCCTTTAAAGACAAACAATTGGATGTAATAAGAAATTATGCACCTACATGAGAGGAGGGACAAATCTCAGGGAATAGAACCCTTTGTGGTTAGATCACAAAATATCGATGAATCAAGAGAGGATGAATAGACTCCGAGCGAGATAGATGACTTGGAGGAGAGTAAAATCATAACCCTTGACATTCCTATTAAAAATATTGATAAAATAGCTATTTGGACTTTCACTATTGTTGACCTTCATCAATTCAAGGATATTTTACCCTTACCACACCCAAAGCTTATTGATTGGGAATAAATTGAACCTTCTAATGTTCCTATCTTTGTGAATGATGATGCCATCATTAAATTTCTTTTTTCCACAAACCTTGACACAAGTTTCAACCATGAAACTCATAATGAAGCTTCAAGTCAGGGGGGTGTCAATCTTCCAACTAAAAAATTGAAAATATGAACAAAATATCTAATGGTGAAAACCATTTAATAATAGTGTTAGATCTAGAAAAAGTAAAAATAAAGAGTGCATCTGACATTGAAAACCTCTTCAAGGCATTGAAGGATGGTGGATTTGATACTCTTCCCAAAAATTATCATGAGAGATCGTTAGTGTTGGTTGAGCCAACTCAGTCTATCAATATGGGCACAACAGAAAAAGTAAAGACATTGCATCTGGCATCATCAATGACTGAACAAAAAAAGCATGAGTTCATCAAGTTCTTTGAAGAATAGAAAATCAACTTTTCTTGTTCTTACTTTGATATGTCGGGATTAGACCCAGATCTCCCGATGCATCATATATCTCTACCTCCTAGGGTGAAACCAGTCAAACAAAAGCTAAGGAAAATGCATCCACATATCACTTTGTTGGTGAAGGAAAAACTCAATAAATTGTGAGATGCTAGTTTTATTCATTCAATTTATTATGTTGAGTGGATATCAAACATAGTACCAGTTTCTAAGCCAAACAATATCATTAGGACATGTATTGAATTTAGGGGTCTCAACAAGGCATGTTCAAAGGATGACTTTCCTTCACCAAACATTGACATTACTGTAGACTTGACAACTGGACACACCATGTTATCACTTATGGATGGCTTCTCATGTTATAATGAAATAAAGATATCACCAAAGGATGAAGAGAAAACAACGTTCACATGTTCATGGGGAATTTTTTTTGGAATGTTATACCTTTTGGGTTAAAAAATGCAAGCGCTACATATCAGAGAGCGATTACCACCATCTTTCATGACATGATGCATAATTTTATGGAGGATTATGTGGATGATCTATTGGAAAAATCATATACTAGAGAGGGACATCTTGAGATCCTAGACAAAATTTTCACTCGTCTAGAAAAATTCAATGTCAGATTAAATCCCAAGAAATGTGTGTTTGGTGTAACATCGATGAAGATTCTAGGGTACATAGTTTTAGAGAAAGGTATTGAAGTGGATCCCACCAAGTTCAAGGATATTATGAATATTTCACCACCTCGAAACATTAGTCAGCTACGATCTCTACAGGGAAGGATTTAGTCAATTTGGAGGTTCATTTATCAACTAGCAGACAAGAGTCATCCATTCAATCACTTGTTACATAAAAATGTCTCTTTCAAATGGGATGAAAAATTTGAAACTACTTTCTATAAACTAAAGCAATATTTGATATCTCTAAAAATATTGGTGCCACCTATAGAAGGAAAGATATTATTACTTTATATAGCAACAACTAAAATTTCATTGGGTGCTTTATTGGCAAAGGAAGATCCTGCAAGAAAGGAACATGCTATTTATTATATCAACATAACTTTGAATGGTTATAAGATCAATTACACCTTCATTGAGAAATATTGTTTGGCGGTAGTATTTTCTACTCAATAGTTGTGCCATTATATGCTAATTCAAACAGTTAATATTGATCCACTGAAATAATTACTTAGCAAAGTTGATTTAATAGGAAGGCTAGCCAAATGGGTCATGATATTGAGTGAGTTTGATATCCAGTATGTAGATCGAAAATCCATCAATGGATAGGTGAGAGTTGATCAATTAGTTGAGGCACCTCTACAAGATGATCATCTAATGAGTATTGAATTTCTTGATGTAGATGTTATTACCATCACACCCCCAACAATGGATGCTATATTTGATGGATCCTACATGCAACATGGATCAGGTGTTGGAATATTATTTGTCACACCTCAAGGACATACCATTCCAAATTCCTATGGACTCAAATTTTCTTGTACAAATTGTAATGACCTGCCACACAACCCAAGAGGAAGTTTCAATTCGCTATAAAAGTGAACAACTTTTTTTATTAAAGTGAATTAAACATACATGTTCACCTACAATTGCCAAAATCCTCTAAGGCTACGTAACCAAGATTACTTAAACCCACACATACATCAACATATAACCAAAGCATTTAATGACATTATGAAATAAGTATTTAAACAACATAAAGATACAACATAACATAATGAGATATACATCCAAGATACAAATTCATTAACTTAATCCAAAGGTTAAGACACTCATTCTGAGAATGAGGAAATAGTAAAAATGTGTTCCAATTACATAAATCCATCTCATAAACATAAGAGGGGTACAATAACTTATTACAAATTGAAATATTACAATACTTAAATTAAAACAAGAACTGCAAGTTGTCCAATTGGATGTCTCGCCACCAAGTACTCAAGATAAAAGGGGGACCTAAAGGTTTATAATGCATGTTCCACCCAACCAAGGGGTACTCAAAGGCCCACCCCCAATGCTAGGAGATAGTAAAAACGTAACATAGACAATCTCTACAACCTCTAATCACATGCCGACTCATACTGACACATCCAATCACAAGTACAACACAAGTACAACTCAAACATCACTGACATAGGTCACATTGCTTCCATATATAAAATTGATCAATTATGTTAAGAAATCCATAGCCATAAAAAAAATACCAACTCTTGTCCTAGACAGAGTGTCATCGTACAACTCATAATGAGTTACCCTCAACGGATCCTCATAGGCTCCAGTAATCCTAGTGACCTCTACCAACCCTCGGCCCTCATACTTACTAATGCAGAATCAAATACCTCTCGTGTTGAAAAGATAGATGATCTTGCCATTCCAGGCCTTCCCACTCACCCCAAGCCTAAACAAGAACTTGCGACAATGAGTGAGGCTAGAACTTATCTTTTTAGTGTGAAGTGCTTCCCAAATTTTAAGTACATTATTTAGTTATCACTTGATTAAACTACTTCCAAAGGCTACCCAATCTTACCTCTTATAGGCTCTGGCCCCTAATGGAAGCCACTCTTCTATTTGACAACACACAAAAAAAAAAATCACCAAGGGAATCCCAAGTTCATACAATCTAGAAAATGCAACCAATCCAAACATAGGAGGAAACAAATAATGGAACTCACTCCAAACAAATGGAGGCAACAAAACACATAGTCCACTCCTTCCAAAGGAGGCACAAAACATCCCCATTCATGGAAATCGGGTAAATCGCTGATAAGGAAACATGCACTAAACAAGGGAAATACAAAATAGGCCGACATAACAAATTGACAACCCTCATCCTCTAAGACCCTCTAGAAGAATTACATATTTAAGACACTCTTAACTCATTCCCAAAATGACTTCAAGAAATAATAGCTACAACAAGGCAATCAACATGATAAATATATCTAGTGTTTGGATTTACTAGATCCATTCTCCACCAGTAGAAAACATTTAAATCATTTATCCAATTTCACTAATTAAATAAAAAGCCCTTCATTTTTACTGAGAGAAAAATCTAATTTAATTTAAACTCAAAACCACTATTACTTTTAAAAGTAATAAATAAATTAATTTCCCTTAATAAATTAAACTCTTATAATCTTTCCATTGCATGCTTCTACTAAATTAAGACCACTAAAAATACATGTAATTTATACACACATGCAATGTATTCATGCACACACTTATATCCATATATTTAATTGTATAAAAAAACCAACATACACATTAAATATATAGTAATATATTTTAGTAAATAATTACATTATTTTAATAAAATAAATAATATCCAATAAATAATTTCCAAATGATTATATGACATTAAAATCTTAAATATCAACTAAAATGTTTCAAAAATTTAATCCAAAATTTGCAAATTTGTACACTATATTTATTACTCATTTATTTAATCCTATAAATAAATAATATATAATATAATATATATATTATATATTATTTAATTTGCATTAAAAATTAATCAAAACCCAACTTAAAAAGGGCAGATGAAAACAAGGTTCATTGTTTTTATTAATAACTCAGCTCAAAAAGTAATGGGAAGGGGCGATGTGAGTACACACAACCACCCCTTTCACATTTGATGAGGAAGGGAGGATGTGGAGGGTCTCCCTCCACACTGCCCCTCCCTTGTGGGGATTAGTAGTGGGGAGGTAGTCCCTCCCCATCCCCCAAATATTGCAAGGACCAAAACATAAATAAAACAAATGTTATTCCCAATAATGATTCAACTAATTCGTCGTATGACAATTTTAAATAAATAAAACCTTTGAATATCACATACCTTTATGAATGGGCATTGTACGGACGATGATTCTCATATTTTATTTAGTATTAAATAATTTCCAAATAATTTATATATATATATATATATATATATATATATATATATATATATATATATATATATATATATATATATGAGAAATCAAATATATATAAATACATATATATAAATAAATAAATATTTCAACATAAAAGACAAATTGGAGAAGTTTTTCGAAAATATCAACCTATAGGTGAAATTATAATTTTTTTGAGAGAACACCCAAATTCCAAGAGGATTTTAAAATAAACTTTCAACTAGCTTTCACAAATTCATACACAAATAAAAGTAAAAGGTAACTACAGGAAGATCTAAATTTATTTCCAAAATCTTTCAATAAACATATCTTCTAGGTTTTTCCACCACAAAATATACAGAGGATTTAAGGAAAAATACATTTTTCTACAGAGGTTTAATTTTCTAAAATAAAATTAGATATTGTTTTCCTCTAAGTTTGATTTACAGTTTTGATCTGTTATATTTCTCAAATATGATAATTCGTATTTAGAGGTTTTTACTATAGATAATTTTTTCTAAATTATTCACAACAACAACAGAAGCTTTAGAAATTTCCTTTCTCTAAAATCAAATCATTTTCCTTAATGGATCTAACAATACAATTAATTGCACAATATAATTTCTAAACTAGATTTTAAACAAACTAAATATCACAAGTAAAGAACCTATATCAAGAAGCTTCAAACAAGATGAATCTTTGATGTCAAGCCTCCTCCAAAGCTTCCACAACTTCTATCCAATAATCACATCAAGAACACAAGAATAATTCCAACTAAATCCTACAACCATGAATCCTACAATCCTCTCTGTATTTCCAATTTCTTCTTCTAAAATTATCCCTACAAAAATATCCTCTCACTCCAGTGAAAAAGCTTTCCTCTTTTTTTTCCAAATCCAAAATTCTCTACGTGAATAAAATTTCAACAACCTCTTAATTAATTTAACTCTAACATTCTAGCACAAATAAAATATCTTCTAACAACCAATTTAATTTCTATTTAATTTAATAATCCAAATACAAATTTAATTGCACATTGAATTACCACTAATTGAAATTTAAATTCCAAATTAATTAAATTCCCCTTTTTCTTTTAATTTTCTCAACATCATATTTAATTAATTAATTTTAATTATTTAATAACTAAATTCAACTCCATGGATTAAATTTAATTAATTAATTTAAATAATAACTTCTATCAACAATGTATAATTTTAATTAAATAACTATCAACATAATTTTATGCAACAATTCTAAATATTTATTTCCAAATCAAGAATCCCTTGAGAATTAAATAATATTATAACAATGAAATCAACGACTCAACAAACATGACTAATGACACACTATGGCTAGGGTATAGATTTTACACAAATTGTCTTGCTACTATCTCCTGTTCAACTTAATTGTTGGGTCAACACGCTCAAGCCTGTGAAACCATGTGGAGTCGATGTCATGTACCTACAAACCTGAAATCAAAGTAGCCAACATTACATATATATAAACAACATAAAATACATACTGTGAAGAGAAAATCACAGAATCATAGGGCACTCACAAGCGAGTGATGCGAACCCATCCCCTTCACCAATACACTCATCATAACTGAAATTTCCATCATAATCCAATAATCTCATATGTAATCACATGCTATATCAACTAACATCATTATACTAATTAAAGAATGTAAAATAAAGCATCAGATAAGATACACCATATCACATAAAATATTTTGTTGCTCTATAAATAGCGATCAAATAACACACACAAGATATAGTATCTGAATATCTAGAAACACAAATCAAAGTAAAACAAGGACACACTATCCAGTCCACAAAACAAAACGGAAGGGTGTTATATTCTCCCCCCCAAGGGTTAGGCTTACTCCTAGAAGCCTGCACACAAGTAGGGATATAACTCCCTCAAAAAAATTGCATCAAATAAAAACCTCAACCCTAGAGGACAAGTATCCTACACTGCACAACCAACTCCAAAAGTCTCAACTATAGCTCCTTGTTATCTAGGCATATGGTTATCAACCGCAACATAAGCATAATTAGATCTACTTGCATCCCCTATTTTTGGCTCTGAAACTGCTCACCCTTGACCAAATCCAAAAGTGTTCCAATGCAGACAATTCCTTGCAAGGTGGACCTTTTGACCACAAGAGTAAGACCTAGTTTTATGACCAAACCCACTGCCTCCTATCGGTGTAGTAGACTACTGCATACTACCCGAATCAACCAAAGACTATGAACTCTGGGTTGGTTGCTCCTGTCAATTGCGCTTATTACGCCACCAGTTTTGGTTCCTTCTAGGTGAAGAACCACCATCATCCTAATATGAATATGAGTCCTTACGCTTTCCAAGTGCATTCTATTGAGTCATCGGTGATCCAACTCCCTGAGTCTGACCATGTCATGCACTAGACCCAGCTATAGAACCACTACCACTCTGCACACCATTATGGCCTCCCAGTGCCATAGCTAAGTTATCCTCGACAAGTTGTACCTTCTCCACAACTGTCTCCATAGATTTGGGCTCAAAAACCCACACACTACCACTAATATGAGCACTTAAGCCCCTGAATTTTTTTTGCATGAGCATCCCCTCATTATCTCCTATTCTTGTGAACTATTTAAGTTCATAGAAATGTCTCTCGTACTACTCTCGATCATGGCTAGCTATCGTAAGGCATGAAACTCATCACCTCTACACTGATGCCAATGGTTAGAAAGAAAGTGGGCTCTAAACCACTCAAAGAAAATCTCCCAAGACACTGTATTCATATCAATGTGGATCTTCTGCTCCTCCAGTCTCCACCAAGTGGACGCAAACCCTCACAAGTGGATGACAACACACCATGCTTTAGTGATATTGTCAAATGGATGCATAAAAAATAATCGATCAAGACCTATCAGCCAAGTCTCGGCCTCTAAACCACTGCCTACTCCGTCAAACCAAGGTGTTTGTGACCAAATCAAATGTCTCATATAGGAAGAGGCTAACATCTTTGACTATGTCGTAACTATCCTCACACCAGGATTAACATTTGGTACTTCCTATCTCAGACCTAGGAGTGCCAAATCCTCCTCAAAAGATTTACATGCAACTTCAATCCCTGAAGGATCCAACTATCCACCGCCACCTCTTGGGTTGTTTTGTGAGGCCTGTTGTTCTTTCTTATCTGGTATAAGCATAACATGAGGTGGATAATCATGTTGAATCCCATCATGACTACCTACCTTATCACGTCCTCGTCCTCTACCTTGTCTGCATCTTGGAGGCATACTCCTACACAAACACATAAAGATATTAGACAAGGTGCACTTGAAAAGCTATGCAACTAAGCTTAATGGGTATGTCATAATCCCAGAGCACCCAATTTTTAAACCTTAGCTCTAATACCATGTGTAATTCCCCACCACGCAACCCTAGAGGAAGTTTCAATTCACTATAAAAGAGAACAATTTTTTTTTTAGTAAAGTGAATTAAAGATACATGTTCACCTACAATTGACAACATCCTCTAAAGCTACGTAATAGAGATTACTTAAACCCACACATACATCAACATATAACCAAAGCATTTAATGAGATTATGAAATAAGTATTTAAACAACATAAATATATAACATAACATAATGAGATATACATCGAAGATACAAATTCATTAACTTAATCCAAAGGTTACATCACTCATTTTGAGAATGAGACAATAGTACAAATGTGTTACAATTACATAAATTCACCTCATAAACATAAGAGGGGTACAATAACTTTTTATAAATTGAAATATTACAATGCTTAAATTAAAACAAGAATTGTGAGCTGTCCAACTGGATGTCTCACCACCAATTAATAAAGATAAAAGGGGGACCCAATGGTGTATGGTGCATGTTGCACCCAACCAAGTGGTACCTGAAGGCCCACCCCCCATGCTAGGAGATAGTAACAACATAACATGGACAATCTCTACAACCTCTAACCATAGGCTGACTCATACTAATACATCTAATCACAAGTACAAATCAAACATCACTAACATAGGGCACATTGCTTCCACATATAAAACCGATAACGTACGTTAAGAAAGCCATACCCATAAAACAAATACCAACTCTTTTCCTAGACAGAGTGTGATCACACAACTCATAATGAGTTACCCTCATCGGATCTTCATAGGCTCTGGTAATCCTAGTGACCTCTACCAACCCTTGGCCCTCATACTTACTAATGCAGAATCAAATACCTCTCATGTTGACAAGATATATGACCTTTCCATTCTAGGCCTTCCCACTCACCCCAAGCCTAAGCAAGAACTTGCAGCAATGAGTGAGGCTAGAACTTATCCTTTTAGTGTGAAGTGCTTCCCAAATTTTAAGTACATTATTTAGTTATCACTTGATTAAACTACTTCCAAAGGTTACCCAGTCTTACCTCTTATGGGCTCTGGCCCCTAATGGAAGTCACTCTTCTATTTGACAACACACAAACAAACTAATCACCAAGGGAATCCCAAGTGCATACAATTTAGAAAATTAAACCACTCAAAATCTAGGAGGAAACAACTAATGGAACTCACTCCAAAAAAATGGAGGCAACAAAACACATACTTCACTCCTTCCAAAGGAGACGCAAAACATCCCCATTCATGGAAACTGGGTAAATCACTGACAAGGCAACATGAACTACCCAAGGGAAATACAAAATAGGCCGACATAACAAATTGGCAAGCCTCGTCCTCGAAGATTCTCTGGAAGACTTACATATTTAGGACACTCTTAACCCGTTCCCAAAATGATTTCAAGAAATAATAGCTACAACAAGGCAATTAACATTCTACAACAAGGCAATTAACATGATATAATATCTAGTGTTTGGATTTACTAGATCCATTCTCCACCAATATAAAACATTTAAATCATTTATCCAATTTCACTAATTAAATAAAAAGCCTTTCATTTTTACTGAGAGAAAAATCTAATTTAATTTAAACTCAAAACCACTATTACTTTTAAAAGAAATAAATAAATTAATTTCCCTTAATAAATTAAACTCTTATAATATTTCCATTGCATGCTTCTACTAAATTAAGACCACTAAAAATAAATGTAATGTATACACATATGCAATATATTCATGCACACACTTATATCCATATATTTAATTGTATAAATAAACCAACATACACATTAAATATATAGTAATATGTTTTACTAAATAATTACATTATTTTAATAAAATAAATTAATATCCAATAAATATTTTCCAAATGATTATATTACATAAACATCTTAAATATCAACTAAAATGTTTCAAAACTTTAATCCAAAAATTTGCAAATTTGCACTCTATATTTATTAATCATTTATTTAATCCTATAAATAAACAATATATAATATAATATATATATTATATATTATTTAATTTGCATTAAAAATTAATCAAAACCTGACATAAAAAGGGTGGATGAAAAACAGGTTCGCTGTTTTTATTAATAACTCAGCTCAAAAAGTAATGGGAAGGGGCGTTGTGTGTATACACAACCACCCCTCTCCCATGCGATGAGGAAGGGAGGATCTGGAGGGTCTCCCTCCACACCGCCCCTCCCTTATGGGGAGCGGTGGTGGGGAGGTAGTCCCTCCCCATCCCCCAAATATTGCAAGGACCGAAACATAAATAAAACAAACGTTGTTCCCAACAATGATTCAACCAATTCTCTGTATGACAATTTTAAATAAATTAAACCTTCAAATATTACATACCTTTATCAATGGACTTCGTACAAATGACGATTCTCATATTTTATTTATTATTAAATAATTTCCAAATAATTTATATATATATATATATGAGCAATCAAATATATATAAATAAATAAAGATTTCAACATAAAAGACAAATTGGAGAAGTTTTTCCAAAATATTCACCTATAGGTGAAATTATAAAAATTTCCAGAGAGCACCCAAATTCATAGAGGATTTTAAAATAAACTTTCAACTAGCTTTCACAAATTCATACACAAAGAAAAGTAAAAGGTAACTACAAGAAGATCTAAATTTCTTTCCAAAAGCTTTCAATAAACATATCTTCTAGGTTTTTCCACCACAAAATATATAGAGGATTTAAGGAAAAATACATTTTTCTACAAAGGTTTAATTTTCTAAAACAAAATTAGATATTATTTTCCTCTAAGTTTGATTTATAGTTTGGATCTATTACATTTCTCAAAATATAATTATTGTTATTCAGAGGTTTTTACTGTAAATAAAATTTTCTAAATTCTTCATGGCAGCAAGAGAAGCTTTAGAAATTTCCTTTCTCTAAAATCAAATCATTTTCCTTAATGGATCTAATAATACAATTAATTGCACAATATAATTTCTAAACTAGATTTTAAACAAACTAAATATCACAAGTAAAGAACCTGTATCGAGAAGCTTCAGACAAGATGAATCTTTGATGTCAAGCCTCCTCCAAAGCTTCCACAACTACAATCCAACAATCCCAGTAATTCCACAACTACAGCCAAGAATCCTACAATCCTTTTTGTATTTTCAATTTCTTCTTCTAAAAATATCCTTGCAAAAGTATCCTCTCACTCCCATGAAGAAACTTTCCTATTTTTTTCCAAATCGAAAATTCTCTCTGTGAATAAAATTTCAACAACCTCTTAATTAATTTAACTCTAACATGTTGGCATAAATAAAATATCTTCTAACAACCAATTTAATTTCTATTTAATTTAATAATTCCAAATACAAATTTAATTCCAAATTGAATTACCACTAATTGAAATTTAAATTCCCCTTTTCTTTTAATTTTCTCAACATCATATTTAATTAATTAATTTAAATAATAACTTCTATCAACAATGTATAATTTTAATTAAATAACTATCAACATTATTTAATGCAACAATTCTAAATATTTATTTCCAAATCAAGAATCCCTTCAGAATTAAATAATATTATAACAAGGCAATCAACGACCCAAAAAACACGACTGACGACACATTATGGCTAGGGTGTAGACTTGACACAAGTTATCTAGCTACTATCTCCCATTCAACTTAACCGTTTGATCGACATACTCAAGCCTGTGAAACTAGGTGGAGTCGATGTCATGTACCTGCAAACCTAAAAACAAAGTAGCCAACATTGCATATATATAAACAACATAAAATACACACCATGAAGAGGAAATCATAGAATCGTAGGGCGGTTGTAAGCAAGTGATGTGAACCCGTCCCCTTTACCAATACACTCATCACAACTGAAATTTCCATCATAATACAATAATCTCATATGCGATCACATGTTATATCAACTAACATCATTACACCAATTAAAGCATGTAAAATAAAGCATCAAATAAGATACACCACATTACATAAAATAGTTTGTCGCTCTATAAATAGCGATAAAATAACACACACAAGATATAGTATCTGAATATCTAGAAACACAAATCAAATTAAACCAAGGACACATTTTCTTGTCCAGAAAAAAAAATGGATGAGTGTTACACAAATAATGTAGCTGAATACAAGACATTAATCATTGGCATCAAAGTAGTAGTTTAATGGAATATCATAGAGTTGTAGGTCGATGGAGATTCACAAGTAGTTATTAATTAGGTAAATTATGATTTTTAGACAAAGGATGACACATTGCTACTTTGATTTTAAAAAGTACTTTGTTGAAATAAAATTTGAATAAATACCAAGGGTGGATAAAAATGTTGGTGATGTAATGGAAATAATTGCTTCTCTCTTGCTGATATTGAAAAAGAAGAGATGTTATGAGTTTATGGTGAAAAAAGTGTCTAATCTTGCCTACAACAATCCTGGATCCCAAGTTATATGCCATATCATTGACCCTGAAACCTCCATCTATGGAAATATTTATTCTTACTTGAAAGACAACCCTTCCTCCTGATCTTCCCTAAAACCAAAAATGAAACTTCATTCACTAATTTGCATGGCATACCTTGATTACCGACATAATCTACCATCGAGGTCTTGATGGTACTCTCCTATGGTGTCTATAACATAGTGAATCTAAGATAGCCTTATATGAGATTCATGAAGGTATTTGTGGAACTCACTCAAGTGGTCTAACTCTAGCAAAGAAACTCCTCTATTAGGGGTATTACTGAATATGGTATGTAAAGAAATACCAAAAATTTCCAAACCATGGAAACCTTATACATGCACTAGCATAAAAATACAACCCTTTGCATCAACATGGCCTTTTTGTCAGTGGGGACTAGATCTGGTAGGTAAAATTCACCCTTCTTCATCCAATGAACATAAATTTATCATTACAACCACAAAGTACTTTACAAAGTGGATTGAAGTTGTACCCCTAACCATGATCACAAGAAAAAAAATTCCATCCTTTATCTTAAGTTACCTTATATGTTGGTATGGTGTTCCTCAGTCCATTATCACCGAAAATGGTAGACCTTTTAAGAATTAGGATGTCCAAGAACTATGTAAGTGGTTTGATATCTAGCACTCATTTTCAACACCATACTATCCTCAAGGAAACAACCAAGAAGAGGCCTGAAACAAAACTATTCTAAAAATCTTAAAGAAAATAGTCAATGATGGTGGATGAGATTGGCACATTCCACTAAACCTTGCTTTTTGGGCATACCGAATCAATATCACAACACGTATAGGAGCTACACCATATGCCTTAGTATATAGATCAGAGACCATTCTACCTATTGAGGTTGAAATCTCATCACTCCATGTTTCACTAAAAGGGATCATTTTAGATGAGGACTATTGAGTCTCTAGACTTTAGGAGCTGGAATTATTAGATGAGCATCATCAAAAAGATGTGGATCACTTGAAATCATATCAACTAAGGATGTCGAGAAGCTAAAATAATAGAGTCAAACCAAGGTCATTTTAGGTTGGTGACTTGGTATTAAAGGAAAACCCTTGCAATCAATAGGATCATGAAAAGAAGGGCAAGTTCAAACCAAACTGGCTAGGTCCCTTTGTCATCATATCAGTCTATGGATCAAGAGGTTATCAACTATCTACACCTGAAGGGGATTTTTTCAATGAACCTATCAACATTATCCATCTCAAAATGTTCTATACTTGAATTATCTAGTGCATGGAAAAAATTCTACAACTTTTTTTTTTTAAATAAAAAAATTCATGAAAAAATGGTCACCTTGATGAAAAACTAGCAAACAGGCATCTTGGTGACAACAAAAAAGAGAGAAAAACATTCAAAAAAATCATAAAATCCGAAAACGTGCAATAAAAACAAGTAGTGAAAACCTGGTAACAGGCACTATTTGTGATAGACTAGTTGTTCCATCTATTTGAGAACATCTTGGCCCTTTTCTTTCACTATCATTCTTCTTGTCATTGAACAAAATCTTGTACATATCTTGGCAATATGGTTGTGTCTCACCCTAGCTTGGGGGAAAAATCTTGATCTCACTAGGGGCAATAAACTATGGGATTAAACAAAGTGACTAACAACATTATGAAAAATGCTGCAAATACAATGATCATAGGGAAACTCAATATTGAACAACTGACAATCATTAGAAGTTCAAACTATCCAAATCAGGCAACTTAAGTGTCAGCCTCCTACAACAATTTTAATAGCTAAGTCCTTATAACCATGATTCATAGATTGGACATCTGAAATGAATAGCCATCTTAACCACCATGAAGGTAAATTTAAATTGACAACCTAGGGACGTGAACTTGAAATGGGTCAACACAATATGTGCACTAGGAATTTCAAAGTAGTCATATTCATTCTACAACTAAAAAAGACTTAATGCTGAAAGTAAACTGCATGAAAGGAAACAAAGAAAATGTTGAACATAACTTTAATCTAATCTAAACTAATTATCCATAACAAGAAGGAAAAATGTGCATCAAACAAAAAACTACTCTGCCCACTTTGGCTGAAGGAACAGTCATAGAATGGAATTCTAGTGGCTGCAAGAATAGTCAATGTCATAATCTTAACTAAGTACTTAACATAAACTAACAATAATCTAACTAAACTAAAGGAAAATATTACTCACCAAGTGGCCCCCCTTGGATGAGTATCCTCTAAACTAATGCAAACTCAGATATTCAACTCTAAATCCTATTTTATTCATCAGAAAATGCAATTTCAAGATTATGGTTGATTATCAGCTTGTACAAGAACTTGGCGATTGAATCACTAACTTGCTAGCTCAAGGAAGGATGATTTGAGCCTTATTTATCAACTCAACAAGGCTATGAAATCCCACTAACTAAGAGGATTCCATTTAGGGAAAATGAGAAGAAAGTGGAAAAAATAGTTACACATGCAAGGGAATCCATTCGAACATGCATGCCAAACATGGACTCGACCACTGTAGTAATGCCCACAATTCTCCATGCCATTAAATATTGGTACAAGGTGGTTACATGTGGCTAAAATAGGGATCTTATGTCTTCGTCTTTAGTTGACCTTTGCATGACTCCTCAAACTGACTAGTTGGCAGCTGCATTTCTCAACTTAGCATTTCAATTATGTATATAGAGTGATGTATGTACACATAATAATTGCATAATCATAACCACCTTAAAGAACATTTATCAATCACACGCAAAATAAATATAGATGGTCTACATAATAGGTAAATTTCATTAAAACTAGTAGAAATGAAATTAGTCCCAAATGTCTTATGACTGAGAGAAACTATATAAAAGTGTCAGCATAGAATATCAAAGTCCATAGTAATTTTATCAAATAACAAGATATTCTATCCCCCCAGCTAGGAAAAAATCTATAGTCATCACTCCCCCCAACCTAACATTTTTTTAGTCCTCCAATAGGGGAAGAGTTATGATTTTTCTATGTCAAGACCCTAAATTTTGTGACTAATAGTTATCCATTGTCGGTGTCTATCATGGGTGAATGGGGATTCTACTAAAATCCTCCCAACTTATCAAGAATCCTTCGTCGTTGTTGTTCCTCTTTAATGTCATACCTATATAATCTGAAATTAGGTACATGCAATAAGAGGGTAGGACGCTAAAAAGTTAGGGGAATCCATTCTTGCCACTTGGTTCTCCCAAGCTGTATGTATCTTTCAATTCTCTTTAGCACAATAGCATAGTTGTGGAAATAATGTGTCTCATCCTATTTTATCTCATTAGTCAATAGGTTCCATCTATGGAATAGATATTTCTGATAGTATCCTCTTTGTTTGTAGTTTTTACTTCATATTCACTGTAAAAAACTTCAATCCAAGGTATAATTTTGTTCCCATAGCTTGGCCTAAAGATAAATCTATTATAATCTATATAAATGTCTTTGGGGTTCTTCGATTCAACCCTGATGGTTGGGGGAATACTAGATCCCTTCTTCTTGTAAGCATTGTATTGTTCACCCCAACTGATCTCATTTTTTACCGAGGACATAAATTCTCTCAATTGTATGTCTCCAACATAAGGAAATGGGTTCTACTCTCGATCTTTTGGGATAGAAAATTTATGTAAATAAAATTCACATAAAAAAAAAATCATTTCAAAGGAAGCAATTCTATAGGCATTGAAAAATTCGGCAGGAGTTTCAATGGAGGGGTTCAAACCTAAGACGATTATTGAAATTCTAAAGGAAATACATTTCTCCTTCAAATGAAAAGATTTGTGGCACTAGAGTTGCAATGCCACTTACCCTTTCCTTCAGGAAGACAATTTCGTCATTATTTTCTTCGATCATCCCATCTCTCACTTGGATTTCCTTTTTCAACCATTTTTTCTCCTCCTTCCATTTCTCTTCTCTTCTATGTATTTCTTTCCATAAATTCAAAATATTTGTATGTACGAAAAAATCAAGAGGGTTATGGATTCCTACTAGGATTTTCATAGATGGTTGCTTCCCATAGAGAAAAAATTGCATAGCTTCAAGATTTCCCACCGATTCAGGCTGTTGAGGTGTGATTCCTCTTTCCTTTTTTTGTTGTAGGGCCTCTTGTTCATTCTCCTACTCCATTGGCGCATCTGTGCTTCCACACAATGTCCCACTAATCTTGGGTTTAGCTAACTTCAGTTTCTTGAGAGGGATTTTTCATTTCTCTTTGGTTGTAGGATGGACATTGCTAGCCTTCCTTTTCTTAGGGCTTGGTGCCTCTTTTTGCGTAGGTTGCATTTATATTTTCCTTTTTTTTGCCTCCCTCTTTTTTGCTCTTATTTTTATTACATTTATAAATGGAACATCACCATCATCAGAATCTGATGAAGAATTTTCTTTTTCATTCTCATTATCAGAGGAAATAACATTTATAGTATTTTCTTCAATAGGGGAATCCACATCAGCACTAGAGGTCGAAGCACTAGGGGTGCCTTCAACCATGCTCAATATTTTGCTAGACCTTCATGGCTAAGGTGAAACCCTAGATTGAGATGGCTCAGGTCTATACTACTCAATGTTCACAAAATTATCCCAGGGAATTCTAGGGGTTGTATCAAGCAGAGATCTTATAACCAGTAATGTAATGAGACAATGGTGGGATAAAAAAATTTCCCTACCTTTCTGAGTTTCCACTGCCATAATGGAGAGAAAGTTGTGCAGGACATTGGGCACATTCATTTTCCTCTCCTGCCTCATATGACTCAACAATTTGAAGTGCACCGAATGTAGGTTTGATAGTCGACCTTAGCAGGTGATATATCTGATGGTGTTTATGGTTTCTTGCTTCCATGGCTCAGGTAGAGAGTATTTTAGCACCCTATTTTTCAATTGTGAGTGGAGGGTCACCATGCACCCTTAGAAACATGGTAGGGTTCATTTTCATCTAGCAACCCTGAAGGTTCTACAATTCATTCTTTTGTCGCTATGACCTCTAGTCCTTTCACTATGGCCTTCCCGTCTAAAAATGTCTAAGAAAAATTCAATACAATACCCTCGAAAAAACCATCCAACTTTAGAAAATTGTCTAACCAACCACAATTTTGAAATTTGGTTAAGCACATTGCATCCTGTAACAAAGCATCATGAGTTGAGGGCTCATTTTGAATGAGTTCGCCTCTCATTGTGTCAACTTGTCACTCTGAAAAGTTACCTTTGTAATTCTCAAATTATTTCTTGGTTGCTTGATAGGTGAATTATCGACTGAATTTCCTTCACTTTGTTTTTAGGAATTACCACTTACATTTCAAAATTATGACAGAGTCAATAATAGAAAGAAATGCTAATAAAATGGAATCATAATGAGAGGAAATGGTGGAGGCAATTTAGTGTCACATCACACATGCGATCTGGCTTTCATTTTAAATTTTGAATCAAGTCAACAAGATTTGTTGATGCAAGCAATTATGTATCAACATGTGGCAATATTTTTGCATCTTTCTTACCCCTCCCCCCAACCTAAATTTGGACATGTGCCCATACATGTGTGATGACAATATTGATTTGATGAAGGTTTAAAGAAAATTATGTGAACATCCATATTATCATATAGTGATTAAATGAAATGCTCCAAAGGATAATTAAGAATGCAATTAATGTGCACGTACTTGAGTGTGTACATACATGATTGTGGAGAATTCATTGCAATGATCAGGGAGAAAGTACAACTTAGATTTTTGAGAAATTAATGATGATGAGGTGGAATGGTTTCAAGTGAAAGGAAGTGATGGAAGAGAGAGAAAGGTGATACAAATGGGTGAATGGGAAGATGGGTGAAGAAATGGATTTATAAAAATGTAGAAATATTTATTATGACAAGTTCATAACTCATTTAGTCAAAAGGAGGGACACTAGGTCCACTACCTTTGGTTGTAGGAAATCCTTGGCTATAGGAACTATGCTCAAGCACTGTGTGTTGGATAAACTACTACAATAACTCTTCCTTTGAAGTTGGCCTTTGATATAGTCTGAGACGATTCTCATTCACCGGTAATTTGAATTTCACAGAGTCAATGGTCGTGAGATGAAAAAAACCATTTGAAAATACCTCAAAAAATTCATATGGCCCTAGCCACCTTGTTTTCAATTTACTTACATTATCCTTGTACCGTGAATCATAAATTAATTCCCAATCACTTGGCTGAAATTTATTTTCTTTGATAAATTTGTCATGCCATTTGACTCTTTCACTTTGCACAATTTCAGTATGGTGCAATGCAGATTTCCTCATCTTTTCCAATTCATTTAGCTGCATAATTAATTATTTTTGTGCCTTTTGAAATGTCCATCCCCAACTCCATATCATTTATGAGAGTCTTGTGCTCAAATTCAATAGGCATCATGGCTGTTTTCCCTTATAGTAGCTCAAATGGGGTGAAGCTTGTAGTTGTCTTCCAGGTGGTCCTATAAGCCCAAACTTCTTCTGATAATTTATTTGCCCAATCCTTTATGTGAATATGCACTATTTTGGTGAGGATGGACCCAATCTCTTTGTTTGTCACCTCAACTTTTCCATTTGTTTGAGGGTGATAAGGAGTGGATTTCATGTGCCTAATATTATATTCATTAACTAATGTTGTAACAAGGGTTGATCTAAGCTAAGTGCCTTGATCAGTCACTATCTCTCTTGGTACCCCATATCTTGTGAAAATTTATTCATTAATAAATTGTGCAACCTTTTTGTATCTTGCATGCTTCATGGCTTTTACTTCTACCCATTTTTTTATATAATCAACACACACTAGAATACAGGACTTACCATTGGATGGAGGATCAATGGGTCCCACAAAATCCAAACCCCACTTGCCAAATGGGGTGACTACCACTTATGGAAAGAGTGGAATCTCATTTGATTTTTTTGGCCTACCCATTCTTTGGCATCTATCACATCTCATTGTATACCTTGCTACATATTTGTATAATGTAGGCCAATAACATCCTATGTTCAGGATTTTCATTGTTGTCCTTTTAGCTGCAAAGTGGCTTCCATAGGGTTCATCATGGAATGCATGTAGGATTTCATAGGTCTCATCTTCCCTCAAACAATGTCTCATAACATGATCTGGTCCAGTATAAAATAGGCATCTAGTTATCCATGAAAAAGGGAATGATTTTTCAATCAACACTCTTCTCTCTTCTAGGAAGAAGTGAGGAGGAACTCTCCTTGTCACAAGCTAATTGGCTATATCAACATACCTTGGTATTTGCACACTAATGGAGAATAGATTCTCATCAAGAAAGTAGTCATCTATGGATTGACTATCTTTTGATGTGGTCAGCCTTGAAAGAAAATATACAACCACATTTTATTTCCCTGGTTTGTCTACAATAGTTATGTCAAATTCTTGCATTAATAACAACCATTTGGCTAATCTTCCTAAGATTAGGGGTTTTTTCATGAGGTATCTAATGGTTGCATGATCAGTGTGTATAAAAATCTAATAACCTATTATATAGTGCCTGAATTTTTTCAAGGCATAAATTACTACCAACATTTATTTCTATGTGACTGTGTAATTGAATTCAGCTCCCTACAAGTTTTTATTGACAAAATAAATGGCATTTTCAATAGATTCTACTTTTTTTCCTAGGAATTCTCCTATTGCATAATTTGATGCATCAGTATGGATGTGGATAAGGATTTCCCAATTTGGTCCCTTAAGTATAGGAGAATGAGTTAGAGTTGTCTTTAAATTCAAAAATGCTTTATCACAACTTTTTGTCCATTGGAACTCAACATCTTTAGTCAAAAGACTATACAGTGGGGCTGCTATTTTTTCTAAAATCATTGATGAAATGTCTATAGTAGCCTGCATGACCTAAGAAAATCCTAACATCCTTTTGTTTTGCAGGTATAGGTAGATTTTTTATTACCTCAATTTTTGTAGGATCAACTTGAATGCGAAGGTGGGAACTGTAGTGGCCAAAAACTACACCTTCCTCCATCATTATGAAGCACTTTTCACTATTTAATGATAGGTTTTGGTCTTCACATCTTTGTAGAACTTTCTTCAAACTATCCAATTTTTCATCAAAGGTGGTACCATAGGTAGTAAAATCATCCATATAGATCTCCATGCAATCAAGGGAGATATCTAAGAATATGCTAATGACTGCTCTATGAAAAGTTGTAGGTGCATTGCATAACCCAAAGGGAAGTACATAATAGGATATGTCCTCCAAGGACATGTAAATTTAGTCTTCTCTTGGTCTTCTGGTGCAATTTGAATATGATTGCATCCACTAAATCCATCAAGAAAAGAGAAGTATTGTTTTCTTGCAAGTGAGTTTAGGACTTGATCTACAAAAGGCAGGGGAAAATGATCCTTCTTGGTGGAAGCATTGAGTTCCCTATATTCAACACAAACTATTTTTTCCCTCCCTTTTTGGGCATAATTGCCAATGGAGACACCCATTGGTTGTCTGAATAGAGTAGATAAAACCTACATCTAGTAGCTTTTGCAGTTCTTTTTTGACATTTTCTCTCAATGTAGGGTTGATTCTTCATTGTGGTTGCCTGATAGGTGTACACTCATCTTTGATATATATTCTATGAGTGCAAAGTTTTGGATCTAATCCCTTCATGTCATGATAATCCAAGGAAATTTTTTTTTGATGTGATTTCAACAAGTTTTCAAATATCAACTATTGTCCTACATTTAATTTACTATTGATATTTAGATTTTCTCCCTCCAACACATATACTTGTGTGACTAGTTCTATCATAGCTACTTAATTAATACAAGGTATCTTAAGTTCAAGTGGCAACATTTTGTGAAACATACCTATTGTTGTAGGAATTCTGTCGATAGGGATAGTGGCTGCACAAAGAGTGGTTGCAGGAAGTCTATCTATTGGAAGAGTTGTTGTAGGAAGATCATGCAAAACTGACATAAGTGTTTGTTCAATGTTTGCAAAACTAGACACATGAGTGGATGATGCTTCATCTTTTTGACATTGGTTCTGAATGATACTAGATAACACCTCATCTTCATCTTGACGCTATAGGAAAGGACTTCTTCCAAGCATCATGAGCCATGCCATAGAGTTGACTTCTTCGGCTTCCTCACCAATCTATGGCCATACAAAATTTTCCTCATTGTGGGATGGTTGAGTAGGAGGATACAAAAAAAGTTTTTTAGTGTTTGTGTCATCTGAAATAGTCAAGTCACCTGAGAGACATCCAATATAAGTGTCTACAATTGCTAACCATGGCTGACCAAGGATAATTGGATACCCTCCCAGTGTGGCTTCAGGGGAAAGAACCATGAATTTGGCTGGATACTCTCAAGAGTCTAGGATCACCACAAGGTCTTATAATATGCCATTAGGCTTAATAATGGAACTATCAGCAAGTTGCAGGATTCTAGGAGTGGATCTCATGTTTGCAATATTTAGTTGTTGAAGGATATCTTTATTCATCACATTGATTGTTGCACCCAATTCAATCAAATAATTCTTTATTTTCATCCCATTCATAACAACTTCAACTACAAGGCTACCTAGATCACTATACTTTGGAATAATTACTTTTCCAAGCATGATATCAACAAGCTGCCTTACTACATGGACTATAGTGGGGTCCTTTTTCTTGCCTAGTTTCTTGAGGGATGCTTCCTTGATTTATTTTCCATATATAAGGATGCCTTTTATGGCCTAGAATAGTGGTATCTAGACACATATATAATTTAGCTAATCTAGGATATCAAAACTAGTTTCCTCCTTGTCTTATTTTTTCTTTGCAGCTTCTAATCTCTAAGGGAATGGTGGTTCTTGTGTTGTCTACTTTGATAGAGCTAGTTCATGAGTTATAGTTACACAAGGTTGAATGCGATCAATCAAAGATTCTTCTTGCTCTTCTACAATGAGCTCAATGATAATGGGGGTGGAAGGAGTTGACAAATTTGTTCCTGAACATAAAAATATCTCACTTAAACTCATAGAATATGCAAGAAATTGATTTGGATTAGCAAAATATACAGGCCATTGATGTGGTTTATTATTTGGGTTGGGTGTGGTTGGGCTAGTAAGTAGGTATGTTTAGGTACATTTTCACTTGGATTAGCAGGAGGGGGCATTATAGAAGGTTATTGGTTTTGAGAAGATGGTTGTATATAACTAGTGGTTTGGTTTGGCCATTGTTGGATAGCTCTCCATTGAGAAGTTTTTTGCTAGTTTCTTGGAGGATTTTGCCAAGGTCACTAAAAATGTTGCCAATTCCCCCGAGGTTGCTGCCACTAAGGTGAGAAATTTTGATAATTGGACCAAGCATTAGGTGGGTTATTCCAAGACTGGGGTGAGTATCCTCCATAGTTAGATGGACATGGTGGCTTCCACTGGTTACCAAAATAAGAAATAAAATATGTTCTAGCAAAAGATAATGGATCTAGTGGCATACCTTTTCTTGAATCCCATGGCCTTCTCTATGCAACAAAGTAGACTTGTTCTTCCTTAGTTTGGATTGGTTTGAACTTAGGCATAATTTGTTTGTTGTCAATGTTGGCTATCACCTTACATCTATAGTCCCTCTTCTTCTATCTATAATGAAGGTAATATTCTATCAGTATTGCCTCTACCTCCTCATGTTTCTTCTTAGCTTGAAGTGTATCTAGTTGAGTAGTTAGATTGTTGATTATATCCTGCTTTAAATCTACCAAAAAATTAGTAATCTCCATCCTTAAGACTCCACTACTGGATGTCTTACCCATAAAGGATTGGTAGGCTCTTCCTTTCTTTGAAGTTGTCCTAGAATATTTTTGACATATCTTTTTGATATCATACCAAGGTAATTGAGTGGTATATCCTCTTGCCATCAGGTCTAGGGCATCAGTGCAAATTTCATTAATTCCTCTCAAGAAAATAATTTTTTTTGAGTCTTCATTAAGTGTATGATGTGGAGATTTCTATAGGAAAAATAAAAAATTGAAATGAAATCTTTTAGGCTCTCATCTTCCTTTTGATACATTCTAAAAATTTCACCTCCTCTCATGTCACTATCCTTGCAATATTCTTTGTATTTCTCAAGAAATTTTGTCTTGATATCTTCCCAAGTTCTCACAGTATTTCTACCAAGGCTCATAAACCATCTCAATGAAGCTTCTTTCAAAGTAGTAGGAAATAGCTTAAGTCTATGGGAATTAGTGGTATAGTCATAGCTTCTACAAATTTTATCAAACTTAAATAAGAAGGTATCAGGATCTTCTCTAAAAAGCCCATAGAATTTAGGAAGGACTAAAACAAGGATATTTTTGAGGTTATCTACTTCATTTTTTTCAACAATGGGAAAGGTGAAAGCTAGTTGGTTCTGCATGTTAGGCCTATCTCCATTTGCATTAGCCATGCTTTCTTGATGAAATTCTAGAATAAGGGGTTCTTCAAGAGGATTTTGATCTTCAAGGGAAACTTCAGAACTAGTCAAGTCAAGGAATATAGCAACATAGGGTTGTGGCTCTTCTTCATCATCATCTCTGGGCAGATTTGGAAGCTCTACTAGCTGAAATGGCTCAAGATTATTAGGAAGGAATATCCCATAAGAATATTTTTGTCTTTTATGCATGTGGTATCAACTCAGAATCAACCAACTCACACAAAGAATGGGTGGGGAAAATATAGTGGATCATAACTTCTAACACTAAGAGAAAATTAATAAAATACTGCAACAAAAAAACTATCAATGACTCTAAAGGACTTCCTACTTTGACACCATTCCCGAAAATGACACCAAAAATGTCGGCCTCCTACAATAATTTTAATTATTAAGCACTTACAACCATGATTCAAAAATTAGACATCTAACTTGAATAGCTATTTTAACCACCATGAAGGTACATTTAAATTGTCAACCCAAGGATGTGAACATGAAATGGGTCAGTAGTATGTGCACTAGGAATTTCAAATTATTCATCTTCATTTTACAACCAAGAAAGAATTAATGCTGAAATTAAACTACATGAAAGGAAACAAATAAAATGATGAACATAACTTTAATCAAATCTAAACTGATTATGCATAATAGGAAGGAAAATTGTGCATCAAACACAAAACTACTCTACTCACTTTGGCTATAGGAATAGTCATAGAATAGAATTCTAGTGGTTGCAGGAACAATCAATGCTAGAATCTTAACTAACTACTAAACATAAACTAACAGTAATCTAACTAAACTAAAGGAATGGATTACTCACCAAGTGGGCCCCCTTGGATGAGTATCCTCTAAACTAATGCAAAATTAGATACTCAAATGACAAGAAAGTGGAAAGAGCGGTTATGCATGCAAGGGAATCTGTTTGGACATGCATGCCCAAACATGGACACAACCACTGCAATAACACCTGCAATGCTCAATGCCATTAAATATTGGTATAAGGTAGTTGCATGCGGCTGAAACAAGAATATTTTGTTGTCATCTTGAATTGACCTTCGCATGACTCCTCAACCTGACCATCTGGTGGTTGCATTTCTCAACTGAGCATTTCAATCATGCTTGTAGAGTGATGTTAGTACACATAATAATTTCATAATCATAATAACCTTAAAGAACATTCATCAATCACATGAAAAATAAATATAGATGGTCCACATAATAGGTAAATATAATTAAAACCAACATAAATTAAATTAGTCCCAAATGTCTTATGACTAAGAGAAATTATATAAAAGTGCCAACATAGAATATCAAAGTCCGTGATAATTTTAGAAAATAACAAGAGATTCTATCCCCCTAGCTAGGCCAAAATCTAGACTCATCATTAAGTCAATCAATCAAATAAAATCTAAATGGATGATATTCTTTTGAATCAATGATTTTACCATTTTTTTTATCTTGAATTTATGAATTTTGTACTTTGATTTTTGTTATCATATCTTTGGAGCAACTCGATGATGTATTGAACTACAAAAGAAAGGAAGAAGATATGTTTTTTCTTTATTTGTTTTATGTGAGTTAATCATTCTTCCAATATGAATTGTCATTAGATGTGCTCTACCAAGTATCACTGATGACATTCAGAATTTGCATAGGAAAATGATTGATTCTTGTATTTTTTATGCAAGAAATGCTCAGGTCATCTCAGTTTAATTATACCTAGATGCTTGTGTTAACTTGCAATATCAAAAATCATGAAAGAAGTACTCAATTCATCATGGTTTAAATAATAACATCGATGCTTGTACTCACTTTCAACATTTCCAAGGCTCAACAATGATCAAAAGAACGCTATAGAGATTATTAAGATGAAAAAATTTGTATATGTAGATTTGCATACTTAAATTAGATTGTATTCATATTAGTTTTGAATTTGCAGAAAAGATTGTTTCAAGGTTAAGATTTCAAAAAAAAAAATATATGTATCATTTAATGGACTGAGTATACTTGACATTAACAAAAACATTATCATTCTCATGTAGTTGCATAATCATTTGCACTATCATTCTCATGTAGTTTCACAATGATTTACATTATCATCACATAATATATTGGTATTATCATTGACATTATCATATCATTCATTCATGTATACATCACATCATATATTTGCATCCGAAAAATATCAAAAACAAATTGCATTAAATACCATTTGCATCATCATATATATATTTAAAATCACATTCACATCATTCATAATGCATATAAAATCATTAGCCAGACATCACATATCATTTGCATATCAAATTCATCTCATGGAATATTCATATTAATATCATTTTACCATTACATCCATACATCATAATTTCATCAATGCATATTCATAACATCATCATCATATAAACATCACATGACATATAGAATATGGATACTAAATGCATATAACATAGAAAACCATCATGAGATCATATAGAGCACATATAGATCAAGAATCCACTGCATGTCATATAAATCTCAAAAAAATCATAAATGTCAAGTATACAATGATGTCTATCAAGTATATAATGATGATTGAATAAATATCAAGAGATACAGTATTAAAATGGCAGTGAGTCAAAATCAGATTGTACATCATCAAATGTTTAAAAATACAAGTACAATCAAATGGAGCTATATACCTAGGTCTAGACTTAGATTTGTACATGGTGATTGTGTCACACCCATACTAGTGGTTTGAGACTGGCTATATGTATATTAGGACTATGTATAGCCCACCCGCTGCTTGGAAAGCACTACCTCATGATATCTCTCTCTATAGTACTATACCTCCTAGGTAGTACGATGAATCTCTCAGAGATATTCTATTGTGGATGTGTCCTCACCCACTCTCTACAATCTCTCAGCCATAGCCTCTGCTTTCTCATACCATTGTCTTGTGGCATCCCTCTCGATCATCAAAGTAGCTACTTGAGCCTATACCTATGCTAATAATTCCTACACCTATACTAAATGACCTTGCAATGTTTGAATTTGTACCTATAAGGACACAATCTATGTCTACTACTACTACAAGGGTAGTCCAATTTGCACATGCTAATGTACTGCAACCACCAAATACTTCCTTTGTCGAGGCACCATGACATCTCTAACAAAAAATGCTACATCATTACCACCTATGACACCACCACCCCCATCTCCACCATCTCCATTTTCATCATCTCCATCATCATCACTTCTCTCCACCTCCTCCTCCACCATATCCTCCTCTAGAATCTCCCCCTTTTCCATCTCCTTCTCTTGTGACCATGTACAACTTCCCTCTCCTCCTCATCTAACAGGGGCACCGAATCATCTAGACTATAGATCTATGGGAATGGATGTAAAAAGAAATATTTTGCATACTCCTTGGATATCGCAGCCTCAATGAGCTCTGGATGATAATCCCAAATGATCGACTATAAACCATGGTACTCCTCAACTAAAAAATAAAATGATAGGGTGGGACCCCACTCTATAGCATCCATCTTTTGTCATACATAATGTGCGACACCCTGAGGCATGCCTTGTAACTAGCCATATTGTCGCATCACCCTCCTTAGTAGGAATCTCTCAATCACAAACCAGGTCATTCCAATCAGGTACATAGACTATCACAAATACAAAATCTTTGTATCATCCTCCATCCATGGCTCACAACCAATGTAGGGCTTCCATACAACTAACTCAAGATCAACAAATATATGCCTCCAATACTCTAGTTTTCCCAGCCTATGTAGCCATGAACATAAGCTCTCCCAATGGGCTGCTATCTATCAGAAATGGGACTCTTGATGGAAATATTCTCTCATTCTCATATCTATAACAAGATGACCCTGGTTGACAAACTACATCCTCTAAGATAAACCACCTGATGTAAATCATGGTATAAATGGGAAATCATCCAACAACACCAAGCATATCTTGTACCCTGTAAGATCATCTTCTCCAGGATATGACCTCATCCAACTGGCAATCCCTTTGACCTATAGTCGAGACATAGAAACTCCTACTAAATCTAGCAAGCACAGATGGCAGTGTCATATATGTGTCAACCATCTATCTCTATGGAATCTCATAGCCACATATCTGATCATCCTCGAACACTCTACGCAAAGCATTAGTCCCTCCCTGCTCAGTCTACTCATATAATATAAGCTCTCCAATGATAGGTAGCTTGAGAATTTAGTACACATCCTTCAGGGTCAAAATCATCTCGTCGGTAGGTAGGTGAAAGGTGTTATGCTCACTACCCCAACTTTCTGCTAGGGCTATCAAGAGTCCCCTATTTGGGGCATGTATTAAAAAGATGATAATCTACAGCATGAAATCACAACTCTCTTAGGTTGGTTCATCTGGGGTATCAAATCAAAAATCCTAGGAAAATTCTCATGAATCTATAGATTCGCCAAATGATCCTATCATCACAAAATATCACAAATCAATAATAATCAATTAATCGAAATCAATCAGCCTATCACTCTACTTAAGTGTAGTGATACTTTGATCAAATCTTGTGAGTATCAATCTATCACTCAACCTCACCTATCATGAGGTTAATCAATATATATATCGTTGCACCTCGCCAATCATGAGGTCAATCAATCAAACTATAATTGATCCTCACCTATCATGAGGTAAACTATAATCAATTAATCATTGAATCTCACCTATCATGAGATCAATAGTAATATAAATCTATCAAAATCAAATAAAAGGTTGACGTGATCAAAGAACATTAAAATAAAGTATTTTTACTGAAAATTACATCTTTATGACCTAGATGCGCTAAAATAGTCTATCAAAGTGCTAAAAAAAGTCAATGCACAATTAAAATTCATCAATGCACTAAAATAGGTTATCAATGCACTAATATGGTGCATGCACCATTTCAGGATGTCAATACACTAAATCAAGCTATCAATGCGCCATTCCCCTAAATGTGCTATTTCACTCATTGAATGTGCCAATCTTGGCTATCTATGCACTATTCATATCCATGCACTACAAAACCTATCTATGTGCTATAAGATCATGCCCACATGCTAATTAAGCCTATGCACTACTTCCTACCATGGATGCGCTAAAAGTCTAATTCTATGTGCAAAATGGTGAATGCATTAAAATAATATTTTAATGCGCTACAATGGGTGTTGAAAATTGTAAAACTAAAACACATTTATAAAACCAGAAAAAGGCGAGAAAAATAAATTGATGAAATTATGAAGTTTAACAGGGTATGAACCAAAGGTCCATATGTTATTGGGTAGTTATGACATCACACACGCTTTTGATAGTGTTTGTGGTAGGGAGTCACCATTTTTCTCCAAGTACTCTATGTTTCTCAATCTCTCTCCAATTTTCAAAATCACAATGCACAAATGATATTCTTTTCAACTCTTTTTACCTATTTAAGTGGGTAAATAAAGTGGGATTTTTATGGGAGTGATTTATTTATTTTTCAACAGAGCTTAATTAATCAAATCATCATCTAAGGTAGATTTCACTATCATTTTCAGGAGATAAATCATTCTCACATTATAAATTTTTGAAATCATCAAAATCATCAAAAATTTCCAAAAAAATAAAAAATCACCGATTTATCTCCCGAGTGGATATATATCCATTATCACTCAAAAATCAATGTCTGGGGCATATCAGAATTTTTTTTTCAACACTGACATCAAAAATTATTTCTTTGAAGCAATGTGTAAACACATCACTTCAAAGAGGGGCAAGATTTATACAACTAAAAATGGTTTGGATAAATCTAATTAATTAAATATATTTATTTGATTAATTAACCTTTAATTCATCTATTTATAAATAAATAGAAATATTTATTTATATAGTTCACATTCTATTTTCTTCTATCTTAATTAAATAAACAAATCTAATAGTTTGTTTAATTATCATCCCCTTTTATTAAATAAACAAAATTCAATTATTTTATTTAATAATATATCTTCCATCCAAAATTAAATAATTCAAAATTTCAATTGAGCACATGTCTATATCTTTTCTCTCAACAAAGTTGAAAGTCTCAAGTTGTATTCAATTATATTTTTCCAATTGAGAACATGGCTACAACTTTTCTCTCAATAAAGTTGAAAGTCTCAAGTTGTATTCAATTTATGCTTTATGAGATCCACTAATTTTGGAACAAACTTTAAACACATGGCTTCATTCTTCCACATTTTCTTCCTACCCACTTGGTAGAATGTTTTGTTGAGAGAAACATTCCCCTTCTTCTCCAACTTCTTCATCTTCTACCATTGATTTATCGAGATCAAATCTAAACCATTTCTTTCTACCACATCATAATCTAACTTTGAAAAAACTATAAAAGCAACCTCTTGCTATAGGAAAAGGATCTGAATTTGATGCAATCTTACTCTACAGGAATCATATTAGAGATATTTAGCATATGACATTTTAACAATCAATAATCTAGAATCATATAGCAATCATATTAGATTACAATCATGGTTTTCATATCAGTTGCATCTTAGTTTACAATAGTTAATCATATCATATCATTATCAATATCACAGTATCCTATATCTTTCATTATCAATCATTTCACCATAACATATCATATAGTTTATCATTCTCATTCTCTAGGTTTTCATTTTAATAATCACAATATAGACAATCTGATAACCACTTTGATTCAATAAATCCTTGGAGTTAGAGAGAAATGAAACAATTTTAGAGATTTAATTATGCTTCAATTAGATTAAATATGTCATTTGAATTATCTAATGGTGATTCATTAAGGTATTTTGTTATTATTCCACTTACACATATTTTCCACACATAAATATCTTCCAAAAACTCAAGAATAGGATATAATATGTGTAGACACTCCTCTCAAATCGTAGAGCCTACAACACCTCTGTTGATGGTCAAAATGACACAAACAACATTAAAACAAAATATTGCTATTCTATTTCTCCTGAAAAAGAAAGACTACATATAGTGGCCTAACTCCCAAGGTCCTGGTAGTTGGTTCTCAACTGTTTGGTGTCACTCAATTGGTTCATGCAACTGTAATGTTCAAGGGGCCTGTGCTGGTAATAAAAGACTTTAAGCTATAACTTATTTTATCAAAATAGTTCCTATAAATCAATAGATTTTAAATAAAAGAAAAAGATAAGATGAAGGGGTAACCAATAAATTTGAATCAATTTTATCTAATTCCTAGACATATATCTTAACAATGAATGTTTCTTAATAGATCATCAAACCATAAGATGACACAATCCATAGCATAATCTATACCATTGCATACATTTTAGGTGCTTAATTAACTTTGCATACTCTTCACCAGTATTCCAAGGGTTTTAAAACAACACACATTCATTCATCATCAAGATTATAGATCAATAGAATTTTAATAACTTCAAATCAATGACAATCTAATAAGATAATCCTTAAATCTGATTCCTTCAAATAACTTTCATCATTCAAGAAACTCTTGTGTTCAGCACAATCACTGCATATAGATAGATTATAACTTATCAGCCTTATCAAACAAACAATTTAATTCCAAAATACCATATTTCGAGAAAACCTACAATTCTATTAACGGTAACAACTATCAAGTAACAATGTATATTCAAAACAATGATCACTATAAAGCTCTATCTCCTAGCCTTTAGGTAAGCCAATTCTATTCTTAATTAGCCGACCTTTACAATATGATACCCATTATATATTTATAGATATACAAAAGTTCAAACCCTACTTCTATTCTAGGCATTCCACCTTTTTAGGGACCAAAATCTCTTGGAAACTCAAATCCATTTGATCTAAAAATAGAAGATAGAATAAAAGAGGAAGTCCTGCACTCAAAAAGCTGTATGCATGCAACATGCAAGGAAGGAGATCATTATGTATGTGAAGTTGGATCCGTAATGAACTCATCACAACTAGTAAAGAATTGTTGTAAAGCCTCCATATCTGGCCCATCAATCCAGTCATCTTCAAATTTGATCCAATCCAACTCAATTGTAGCAAACTCTTTCATACTTTTCACCTTTATCAATTCTCTCCCTACAACTTTTATCTCTTCTTTGACTTCTACAAGCTGATCTATTACCAAGTCTCCTCCATCATCCTTCCTCTACATGAGTCCTTGAAACCTTTCATTCCATTTCTCTTTAACCTGACTCAAAGGCATGCCATCTTTTGTCATTACATTCACATCTACAATTATGGCCATGGTTGCTTCCAACTCTTCCAATTGCTCAGTTAAATTATTAACTACTTCCTGAATCTCATCCTTATGCTTGCTCAACAAGCCAGTCCTAAACTTAAGTATGCGAGAAGTATTTTCTACAAAGTATTTGTTATCATCTTCAAGTATAGATTTCTCTAGAAGAGTAGTTAGAGGCAATGCATTTACCTTTTCTAACTTTTCACTATACTCCTTATATTCTTCTTCTTGCATTTCTGATGCCTCAATATATTGATGCATCTCTTTTATTACTCCTTCCGCCTCCTTGTAGGCTTCAAACCCTCTTGCTAAAACCTCTCCTACCTCTCGGTTCAATTTTTCAATCCATTTGTCTACCATCTCCGCCTTTCCTCTAACCTGCACCAAATCATCTACCTCCTTTTTTGCTTAACAAAATAGGAGTCTCAATGGTTGGAGCTTGCTGTGACCTTGGAGAGGAGACACTCTTCAAGAATGAATGTAACTGATCCAATTGAGCTTTAAGCTCATCTTTCTTTTGCTTGTCCTTGATCATCCTTGATTTAGTCATCAAAGCCACCACATCAATCAAATTCATTTGTTGATTTCTACTGGGTCTTCCCAAATTAACCGTACTCAATTGATAGTCTATCAGCTGCATGTCCCCTACCTCCTTTTCTATCATCGGCATGGAATATTCAGCAACTATCTCCCCTTTATTTGTGAGCTTGGTAGAATGTAAGATTTTAGCCTTCTTCTTAGGATTTTCTTGTTCAATTCCCTTCATCATGTCCTCCCAATTAAGAGGTTGAGGAGGTGTTCTGGCTCTCTTCTATAGGTCTAACTTCAACCATATAGGAGCACTTGGAGCAGTCATCATCATGGAAGAGGAAGCAACAATAGTAGAGGGTGGTTGAACATTTACCTCAAGTTGAGAATCAACCTTTGCTTTCTCTTGTTGCTCCTACAGCACATGCATTTGAACCAACTTCTCAGCCTCTTCTCTATCCTTTTGTTCTTTTCTCTTCCTTCCTTCCTCTTCTTCTCTTTCTTGAACTTCCTTTTCTAATCTTTCTTTTTCCAAAACCTTTTGTTTCTCTTTTTCTATCCTCTCTATTTCTAAGGCCTTGAGCTTCTCTGCCTTTTCCCTTTCTTCTTCAGCTTGTTGTTTCTTTATTAGCTCTTCAGCATCTCTTTTCTTTCTTAGAGCTTCAACTTCTTCTTCTTTCTATCGAGCTTCCTCTACAAGTTTCAGTTTGGCAACCAGGATTTCCTTTTCCCTCTGGTTTCTTGCTTTCTCCTCCTCAAGATCATGGATCTTCTGTATCAATTCTAACTTGTCATTTTCTTCTTTGACCTTGAGCTCATGCTCTCATTGCCTCATTTGCTTCTCTACTTCATCAGTTACTACCCTTGTTTCAATTTGTTTTGACTGTAATTGCTGCTGGTGAAGTAGAGCATCAGCTTGCAACTTTGCATCTATTTCCTTTTGCTTCTCCGCTGCAGCCCTTGCATCAGAATCTCTTGTAACATCTTCAAATAATTTCCATTGCTCTTCTTGTGTCAGAATTTGCTCAATAGTATGCCCTAGAGGCATGTTTTCTTGCAAATACTTATTTGACAGAGTTTCATTTGAGTCTATCTCAACTTCCAGAACTTCTTCCTCTACTTCTTTTCCCTTAGCAGCATCAGCCATGCCATAAAGTACTCCCTCCTGAACTTCTTTACTCCTTTTCCTTGTAAGTGGGACTTGTGTGGATGACTCACCCAATGTGGGCCTAGAAATAGCAGATCCTATTGGAACATCTCCCTCTGGTGCCTCTTCTTCTTCATCAACCACCTCAAGTTCTATTTCTTGAACATCCAGAGGAAGGAATTCTAATGGCTCCTTGGGAGGTGTCTTTCTCTTGATTCTTTTGTATCCTTTTCCCTTTTTAAGGACTGGTCCCTGAGGAGCTTGAGCTCTCATTATCAACCATTGCACACTTCTATCCAAAATTGTTCTTCCAATTTTCTTAATATCAATTTTTGCCTCCTCATTCCAGTCTATTGGATCTAAGCTTTTGGTCCCAATGTTCAAGGCTTCATATGAGGGATCCAATACAATTCCATCATCCACCAATGTGTTAGGAATATTTTCTTTAACACCCAACTCTACCATAAGTGCAACTGACAATCTTTCATAGTTCTTCTTCCTTAATTCATACTCGTCTTGCCGATCGCACCAAAAGTCCTCTAACAATTTAAAGTGTCTAGTGAACACTGAAGGTAATAAGGCATACATTTTCTTCCTTGGATCAAAATACTTACGAGTTGTATACAATCCCAATTTCAATTGTATCAACTCATTACAAACTAACTTTTGTCCCTTCAAGTGTTGACAGCTATATTCTCCCAACTTCATGGGAAATTTATGACATCTAGTCTTGTGCTTAATCCCAAACTGAGCATTAACTCCAATGGCTTGATATACAAATTCCATAAGCACTATTTTGTTACTACAACATCTTGGCAGTAAATGTGGATGGCCTTCAAAACCAAATAACCTGAAGTATGTAAATTTGGGTTATTGGATGTACCAACTTCCCCATTTAGCAATAAAAGCCATAGCTTCCGAACTCAACCTGTATCCTGCATCTCCACTCAATTGATTGATAACCACATATAAAAATGCATCATTGACTCTTCTGAAGTGAGTCTCAGCAACTTGAAGAGATAACTGAACATAATTTTCCCACACCTTCTTTTGTCCATCCAAGGCTCCTATTATACCTACTCTATTTAATCCTGGGAAAATCCCCAATCTTGATGCAGCATAAACCACATAAGAAGTCATGAAGAAAGATTTAGTCTATCTGACCCTTGTGAGCTGATCATGTATGGCATCAAAAACAATCATTGACCAATCAAAATGGTAATCACCCTGAAAGATTACTTGAATGAAATGAAACATGTATTCCTTGAAGTGGAAGACATCTCTCTTCCCAAACACTCTAGACAACATTAATATTAAGTTACATACCTCCTTCTTGAAATCTGCCCTCTTTGGCTGGTCTACAAGCTTGCTTAGAGATTTCCTTTCTGTTGTCAGCCACTTCTTGTTTAAGTGAGACTTATTGGAGTCTTTATGCTTGCTATATTTCTCCAATGCCTCTGCTTCAGTCAACTGCACCAAGTTCTTGGGATTAGGAACATTAAATATACTTTGGAACATTTGCGGAGTAAGATCTATAATCACATTATTTTGTGAATCTATGCATAGTCTTGTAGCAGGATTGTAAGTACTAGCTACTATCAATATCAACTCTGGACACTAAACTGATAAAGGAAACACAGTGATATTTGCAAGATCGAAGTCAACAATCCTTTGTGTTATCCCTGTCAAGTTTCCTTGTTCTACAAAGGTCTCTTCATGTAATTCTTCAAAGCTGTACTGTCCTAGATTGGTATCCGTGATATCTGACCAGTCTGATTCTACCTTGCTCACTTTCACCATCGGATTCCTATGATCATACCTCAATGTATAAGGTAGCTGTTCTGGTTTCACCTTCTTTATTTTTGGTGCTATCTTTGATCTTCCAGCTAGTTGATTCCTTTGAACAGCCTCTCCTGACGTTCCTGACATCTTTCAATTTTCCTACAAGCAAACCTCTAATTAGATCTTTAGATATCATCATAAAACATGCTTTTAAAACATACCTGTTGCATATACATCAGAGTTGGAACCAAAAAGAAACTCAAAACAATCCCTTTTACAAAACTACTGGACTCGGAGCAAAAACTAATAAAGATACTTCACCTAAGAACAAATGGGCTCGGGGTTGGAACCGGGATAGTGGTAGGAATCAGGATCGAAACAAAAAGATTTGTTTTTCTTTCAATTTTCCAATTTTCATATCCGGTTTCAACTCCGCCTCCGCCTCCGTCTAGGTTATCATTACTTTTTCAAAGAAGACTTTTATTACATTCAGAGCCAGAAATGGGATAGAAATGGAATCGATAACATTCGCAAAACAAAATTCTTAAGTTCATAATCTATTCTGATCCCGCCTTCGTCGATGTTATCATATACTTCAAGAAAACCTTTTTAGAACTCGGAGTGGGAAATGGGATAGAAATGGAATCGATGAATTTTGTAAAAGAAAACTCTTAGGTCCATAATCTATTCCAATCTCGCCTCTGGCTATGCTAATCATGACATCATTAAATACTTTATTTATTTTCAACACAACTTCATGATTAAAACCTAGGTCGCTATAAAATGGAAAAGGAGCTTTAAAACTCTACCCTCATATGACCATGGGGAACAATTGCATTTTAGGGTCATTATTTAAATCTTATTTAACTGTAATCATCAAGCGATACGAAACCCTAATCTAATAAACCTGATAAAACTAGGGCACGGGTTTACACCTTGCCATTTTACCAGACCCAAACACATGATGAAACCCTAATCAAACAATAAATCTAATCTACCCTAACTCACTGTAAAATCTCCAATCTTAACAAATGCCGTTAAAAACCCTTAATCTAATCTAATCTACTACAAACCAAAAACAAACATGACGCAATCATGATTAAGACGTGAAAGTGACTATGCCTAAAAATAGAAAGAAATGACACGAACGTACAAGAAAACAAAGATTTAAAGCAAGAGAAACAAGACCAAACAAGAACCTGCTCATTCAATCATATCAATAATCATAAATTTGCCTTAAAACAAAATGATTGAATACACGAGCAAATATAAAGAAAAATGCAACAAACACAATCGTAAATCAACAAAGAACAACAAGGATAAGAAACCTACCTCAAACACAAACAAACCGGAGCTAACCTTTAGAATTGACTCACACAAAATATCGCTTCTCTATCTCGATCAATTTGCTCAAACAAACTCTGCTATTGCTCTTTCGTGCTCTTAGATCTTTAACAATAACAATAATGATCAGTTTAACCCTTAATAAAGGTAAATATGTGAATTTCTACCTACATTGGCAACCACCATTAATGCATTAAAGCGCAGTAAAAGTGGAGTTGAAACTGTAAGAGAATGAACACTTGTCTGCAGTGCAACTTCAGTCAAAAAGTCAACGACAAAAGTGGAGGGGGCGAAACTAAAATGGAAATGGAATCCCAAATTCGTAAAATTCCCAAACTCAATTCCCATTCCAAGTCTGGGTCCGCCATTTAAAAACAAAACAAAAGCAAAAAAAAAAGTAAAGTAAAAGACCGACCTAATAAAACAAAACACAAAGACCGAGACTAAGCAAAAATTAAAATAGTGGAGGCGGGATCACAATTGATTTGTGATTTTGCAATTTTGATAAAAATCATCCTAACACCCACTCCGGCTCTGCTTCCGCTAAAGGCCCAAAAACAAAGGCAAAAGAAAATACTGTCGGGATGGAACCAAAACAAGTCTCAAAAGAACTTTCAGAACTCGATTCAGTTTCGATTCCGACTTCGATAGACTCAAAAACAAAATCAAAGATAAAGAAAAACAAGGGGGACCCATTTTGACCAAGGCAAAAGATGGGGTGGTTATCTTATATCTTTCATTATCAATAATTTCACCATAACATATCATATAGTTTATCATTCTCATTCTCTAGGTTGTCATTTTAATAATCACAATACACACAATCTGAGAGCCACTTTGATTCAATAAATCCTTGGAGTTAGAGAGCAATGAAACGATTTTAGAGATTTAATTATGCTTCAATTAGATTAAATATGTCATTTGAATTATCTAATGGTGTTTCATTAAGGTATGTTTTTATTATTCCACTTACACATATTTTCCACACAACATATCTTCCAAAAACTCAAGAATAGGATATAATATGTGTAGACTCTCCTCTCAAATCATAGAGCCTACAACACCTCTAGAAATGAGACCTGAGAAAAATTAAACCAGTACTAATCTAAAACATTCTAGTACAACCTTCTAGATTACTTCTATCATATTGAATGGATGAATTCATGATTGTATTAATACACATATCTCCTAATATTCAACATAATTTTGGACCATAGACACTTCAATATATCTAGTAACATATATTTCTAAAAATCTCTACAACTCAAAATGATATGAGTGTAATTACCACCACAAAAGGTATGATAGAACAACTCTATTTGATTCACACTGAACTCCAAAAATATATTGTCACTCTAATCATATATTCTTTGACATCAATGTAAACCTATTCTCATTCGATAGTTCATTATACTCACCTTCATATAGCACTTTATTCTATTCTTGTACTTGATCTGGGATGCAAAAGATATGGATAATTAATGTGCTCAACAATCATACACCTTGTGTTGATTAGGGCCAATACCAATGAGAACTAATAAAGTTAGTCCTTGATATCTAAAATTTATAAAAAATAGGTACACTATGTATGAGGCCATGTTTAATATACCAATTTTTTTAACTAATGAAAACTAGTGATGGATGTTATCACTAATATTTTGAGCCCATGGGAAATTTGTGGGTCCCCTCAAAATCTCATCCACCTAATAGAACAACCAATTTTTGAATGTGGATTTTGAGTTGATTCCCATCACTCTACTCAAGAGAGTGACCAAGTCATTTGTTTTAGTAATGAAGCCACTCATATATATGTATTTTTAGTAGTAGACCCCTTGGCCTACTCCAACCACATATCATTTATAACTTTCATTAAAGCTTCTAGATCTTGATAAAATATCCCTATGACCTACTCTTTGGTGGGTAAGGTCATATTAGAAAAATATAGGTTCCCAAAGGTTTGTGTAATATAGGTAATAGAAAGGTCCAATAGCACTCTCCCATTATCAACTATTATCTTTTCATGAATCCTTATGTTAGTGTTCTCTTCTTTACATTATAAGTTTTTGTTATAGCACTAAAGAATGAAAACCAATAGCCTCAACTATCCCACTCTAGGCTATATTCTTTACCAAATTCATTTATTTAACTCTAAAGATTCTCTCTCCAAATTATTTCATGTCCACATGGTCCAAGTTAGTATCCTAAATAACATTCCAAATAGATGTAATTATAGTAGGAGGGTAGACACCTTTAAATTTATACTTCATCATAGCAGTTCTATCTATGAAACATAAAAAATAGACCATAAAAGAGCCACTTAATAGTTCTCAAATATTTGACTAAAAAAAGTCTTTAAATGATCCAAAAATTTACCCTTCTTGCATCTATTTAATTACTACAATCCTTATTGTTTTGAAGGTGTAAGAGAAGATGGTTAGCACTCTAGGAAATATGTCTGTGAAAAAAATTGTTAAAATTTCAAAAATAATGGCTCCTTTGTGCATAATTGGGGGCCCATAGAATTTCATGTTAGCATCAGTCTAATACAAGATTCTATTCAAATGCATCTAGGTTTCATCCTCATCATCATTTCGCTTGTCTCACAAGGAAAATTTTGAGATAACAAAAAGAGGATTTTTTTTACATTTACGACTCAGATTTTGACCATAGCTTTGTGACTTACCCTAATAATATTACATTGGATAAGCATCAAAATAAATCACATCCTTCATTTGAGAAGTAATTCACTCTTAAATGGTAGTGTAAAAATTGTTTGAAATACCAGCCAACAAAGGGATTCTCTCTACAACGGGAATTGGATCTCATTTCAAAAAGGACAAAGAATAAGGTGATTATATACATAACAATCTCAAAAGAGCTTATGGACCAACAAATCCAATATCTTCAAGTGAAATAATTAATCTGTAAGTTCTAGAGTCTCAACCTTGATTTAGAAATGTTGTGAAATCTCATTTTTGAAGAATGGGAGGGAGCCAATCAGGTTTTATATTTAGATCAAGGCAAGGGTTTCTTTGTAGTGATTTTATCTTCTAAAAATTGTAGAGATTAAGTATATAAGGTTAGGTTGTGGGTCTTTGAGGGATCTGGTTTATTCATTTAGCCTTGGTCTCTAAATTTTAACCCTTAGTATGTTATGATCAAGTTTATTCCTTTTTGGGTCCAACTTTAGCCTTTGAATTTAGAATATAAAGAGCCAAAAATAATAGAAATTCTGGAAAATTAGATGGGAATTTTTATAAACATGATATGGATATTCTATAAATCTAGGATGCTCAGTTAGGATTTGTGTATTACTTGATGCGACAAAGGGAAAAGGAAAGACTTTGTGCAAATTGTAGAATGTCTTGATAGGTTTTTATCTCCACCAACTAATTATTAGATGTCTACTCCTTAACTTCTCAGATCTTTTCTTTTTCTAGATCCAATCATTTTTCCATCTCTCTAAACATATTAGGGAAATATTCTAAGCTAAGTTACAAGTATTCCTTTAAGTTTGAGAGAATGTGGTTTAGGAACCTTGAATTTTTGTTTCTCCTATAGAAATGGTGGCTAAATTCCCCTTTTATTAGAGGGTTATGTATGTTCTAGTTTTGCAAAAATTTAATGTATGTCAAGTATAAAATAAATATTTGGAATGTGCAAGTCTTCAAGAATATCTTCAAGGAAAAATAAAAGTGTTGTTATTAGACATAAATTATCATATAACTTCTTAAGGAATGGATGTAGTTGTCTTTGAACAACAAAAAAATCTTTAGGAAAAATTGTCAAAACTTCTTTCAAGGGAATAATGTTTTTGGCACTAAAATTCCTAAGAACTATGGCTAAATAAATGTCATAGGAATACTAAGTTTTTTCACATCTCTACATAGGTTAAAAGGGACAAAAATTCCATTTTTCTATACGTAATAATCTAGTAGGTGCTCTCCTTACAAAGGAAGAAGATATTTAGAAGGAAAGTATATCATTTTTTCCAATCTATTATATGCTTTTGCATATCATTCACATGCGGTAAATGAAAGGGAGGATCTACTAGATTTCATACCTCAATTGATTTGTAATGAGGATAATAAGAATGTTTTGAGACCATTCACCTTGGAAGAAGTGAAATATGTCTTTTTGTGCCTCCTGATAAGGCCCTACACTAGATGGCTTCACAACTATTTTTTTCAAATGTGTTGGCATTTTATATGTTATGATCTTCTCAATGCTATGGAAGAGTCCAAGAAATCAGCTCACATATTGAAGCAATTCAATGTCACTCAAACTACTATAATTCCCAAGATGGAAACACCATAAATATTCTCTTATTTTAGGCCAATCTCAGTCTGTAATAGGGTATACATGATATTTACAAAAGCCATATATCTTAGAATTGTTCCATTTATTCCAAAAATAATTTCAAAAGAGCAACGAGGTTTTGTTACAAGTAAGGAGACAACAAAAGGTGCATTGTGGCTCTTGAGGTTTTTCATTCCATAAATTCTTATAATATTCCATCAGTTATGTCAAATTGGATATGATGAAAACTTATGATAGGTTTGATTGCTCATTCCTCATTCTAGTTCTAAACATGTTTAGGTTTACAAAAAATGGTGTAAATGGATATTATCATGCATATCAAAAGAAAAGTTCTCAGTAATTATCAATGGTTCTCTAGTAGGATTTTTTAGTTCATCTCAAGGTGTATGTCAAGGTTACCCTTGTCTCCATTTATTTTCATCATATCGGTTGAAGCATTAAGAAGATTTATCTAAAGGGTCACATAGAATTTATGGCAAGGAGTAAATCTTCCTCCTACCAATATCATATTCTCCCATTCATTATTTGTAGATGACACCAATTTTTTTGGGAAATCATCTTTACGTGAAACCAAGCAAATCAAATTACTACTACATAAATATTTTGAAGCTTCAGTCCAAAAGGTAAATGCAAATAAGTATAAGGTGTATGTGTCAAACACAAAAGTAGATATTAAAAGAAATATAGTGAAGATGTTGGGATTTCAAGTAGTAAAGTTACCCTATAAATATCTTGGCATACCCTTTTTCGTAGGTGAAAATAAAGTTTCATTTTGGGATAAGATAATTCAAAGCATAAATTAAGAATAACATCATGGAAGGGGAGATGGATTTATCTATGAAGTATGATTTTGATGATTAAAACGGTCTTGTCCGCTATTCCAAATTATTATATGGCAATATTAAAGGCCCCAAAATCAAAAGAGTTTTTTTGTGGTAAGATAATATATATGACTCAAATAAAATACCACTAATCTCATTAGAGAAGCTGTGTATTGAAAACATAAAGGAGGGGTCGGTGTCCATAATATGTTAGCATAAAACTTATCATTGGGTTATAAGTTAGTGTAGAACTTGTATGCAAATCCAAATTCAAAATGTTGTAGGATTATGCAAGGAAAATATGTTAGTGTAATTAATATTTAATTACACTTCCATAACTTTACTTAGGTTTTTCTTAGGTAATAATTAGTTTACTTAATCAATAAGTAAGCTTTTTTTAGTTGAGATTTTTTTAGGTCAACATTAGGGTTGCATACTTTTCTTTTATAAAGAAAATGATCTCATTGTAATCTTGAATTCTGAATAATATCAATTTTCACATTTCATGTAAAGCTCTTCTTTTTCATTGTTTTTCTCTCTTGTGGAAGGTGTTTAGGTTTCCATGTCTGATCTTGGTTTCTAACAAGGTATCAGAGCCTTGACATGCAACCCCTTCTCAAATTCTGGAGAAAATCATTGCAGAGTTCGTTTGGGGTTCCTTGAGGGTATCATGCCTTGAGTTCATCTATGCAGCATTTTTTGATCAGATTGGGCTTCACCATTGGATTCAGAGCACTGGAAAAAGTCAGGATTGGCTTTTATTTTTTTGATTTTGGTCATCGTTGAAGAAATTTGTGAGGGTTTCAAGTTCGGTGTTTCTTTGCAAGCTCTGGAGGTAGCTGACTTTTCAGAGCATCTTGGAGCAAAAGGGACACCACCATCACATTCACAGTACCCCAAAACCCTAAGTCTTTTGGTCAATTTCTATGTAGTTGGTCCGAAAGGCAATTTTTTTTGCTAGCACGCTTCCCAAGGCACATTTTTTGAAAAAAAAAAATAATGTTTTTTTTTTGTTTAAACCTATGCTACCTGCATAGAAGGAGGCAGCCACTGGGTAGCCACCAGTCCATTGCCACTGGCCAGAGATCCACCCCTGTCGGGCCTCCTTTGCACAAACCATCGGTCATATGGGGGACTAGGCACTATGCGCCCAGCCCCTGGCCGACCTCCTAGCTCTTCCAATGGTCACATGGGCGACCAGGGGCTTTGCCCTAGCCCCCAGTCTACCAGCCCCTGGTCGCACACAGGACCAGGGGCTTATTTTTTTTAGCCCTCTGGGTTGCCTGTAGGGCAAATTGGCCATTCTGGAGCACTTTCACCAAATCGGGCATAAATTTTGCGTACGGAGTCAGTTTTCCAGAAAAGAGATATCATTGGAAAGCTGGTTCTGAGCCTGTTCTGTTGGTGTAGGTTATTTTTCCTGATTATGTTCCAGTTTTATGTTGCAGGTACTTGAACTCAGAACTTATTTTTTTCACTTCGGAGGGCATATCTTTTGACTCAGTGATCCTTTTTTTGTGATTCTCATGGCGTTGGAAAGTTGGTTTAGTCTTCTACACATATCTGATGTCTATTTTAATTTTTTGTTTATGCATGTTTAGTCATTCTATCCTTTTGCAATTATTAGGTATTGCAATAAATGAACTGATATAAAGTTCCATCAGGGGATTTCTTGCATAATAATTTGATTAGAGTGTGCATGAACTTTGATCTTGATGAAAAATATCATGGATTGTAATATTGTTTCTTAGTTTCTTTTGGCCACTTTTTTGTCTTAGCTTGACACATATTAGATTCATTTTAGATCTATCTCAATTTTAGGGCCACTAAATTTTTGGTTAATGTTCTTGAGTCTTTATGGTACTTGTTCCCATGGAAAATTTTTAGTCTCATTTTGGCATCAGCATCGAGACTCACAGCTTCCAGATTCTGTCATCATCATATCATCTACTGTTTCTTTATGGATTCCAGGGTTGTTCCCATTTGGTGTTTTTGAGTGTTCTGTGGCATCAGGTCTGCTATTGCATTATTATGACTCTGATATGGTTTCTTGTAGACAGAAGTATCTTTCCTTGCTTGCTGGATTGCGGTTCCACTATTAGTCCACAATGTTCTTCCATTGCTTCTTTGCAGCAGTCATTGCATTGTAGGGGGGTTGTCCCACTAGGTTTTCCTTCTCTACCTCATTATTGCATTTGTACATGGGTACCTGATCAGGCCTTATTTTCGGGACCCATTCATGCTTATTTAGTCTCCCTAAGTTGCACTTATGGGGGGTGTTAGTGTAATTAATATTTAATTACACTTGCATAACTTTACTTAGGTTTTGCTTAGGTAATAATTAGTTTACTTAATTAATAAGTAAGCTTTATTTAGTTGAGTTGGTTTTAGGTCAACATTAGGGTTGCATACTTTTATTTTATTAAAAAAATCATCTCATTGTAATCTTGAATTTTGAATAATATCAATTTGCACATTTCATGCAAAGCTCTACTTTTTCATTATTTTTCTCTCCTGTGGAAGGTGTTTAGGTTTGCATGTCTGATCTTGGTTTCTAACAAAATATTTGGATAATGTAGCTTGAAGTAGAATTTTCACTAAAGTGCAGCCCCCACAAGGTTCAAAAATATGGAACTTTTTGTTATCTTGTAGGAAAGTAATTATTTCATACATTAGTTGGGAAATACATAATGGATAGGAGGCTTGTTTTTGGAAAGACTTCTAGAATGGATTTCCATTGAATAAAATTCATGAATTTAAATTAGTTGAGGACACATTAATAGCAAGTTGGTTAGCAAAGGTCAAAGACTACTTTCAGGACATAAAGGATTCATTAGGGAAGATTAAATGGAAAGAATTTTCAAATGTCCCAATCCTAGTTAAAAAAATAAATTTGGAAAATATCTTAACGAATATATTAGTATTTAAAAAAAATTCTTTAGAAAAATTAATATGTGCCCCTTCTAAAATAGGTAAATATTTAGTAAAATAGGGTTATAAACTAGTAACTACTCGTAATGGGGAAGATTCAAAAAATTAGATAGAAAATTCTTTTTGTTGGTACTCAAGGGTTCTACCTAAGGCAAAGTGTTTTTCTTGGCTGGCTTTGAAAAATAGGATACTAACAAGTGATAGATTGTCAAAAATGGGCATTATAGATCTATTTATATACATACTTTGTGATGAATTTATGGAGGAAATGAATCATCTTTTCACTAGCTACTAGTTTGTACAATAATGTTTTTTTTTCATTAAATAAAAGCTCAATTGGTATTGCCCCTTACACTCTACTCTTTAGGAACTCTTTACTAGTTGGCTTGTTCTATAGTCTTCCTTTCAAAGGGATTCATCATCACATATCAAAAAATAATATTGATAGGTCTAAGGTATCTTGGATACCTCCTCCCTCAAGGTATTATAAATTAAAATTTGACAGTGCTTCAAAAGTAAACCCTAGAATTTTTGGAGTTGAGATGGTATTGAGAAATTGTAAGGGTAATCACATTGCAACCAAATCTATACGTCCTCCTTTTGGTACAAAAGATTTAGTTGAATCACAAGCTCTTCTATATAGTTTGTAATTGGATTTAGAACTCAATATTTTGAATCTTTAGATTTAAGGAGATTCATTACTGATTATAAATGCTTGTAAAGGAGGATTCAAAATTGGAAATTAGAATAAATTTTACAACAAGCTTGGGACATAATAGATAAATTTGTAACATACCAAATCAAGCATACCTTTAGAGAAGGCAATAAATTGGCAGATTTATTAGTAAATATTGGTTGTAAACAATAATAGTCAGAGATTGTCTATAATAAACTCTCTTTTTACTTGAAGGGGAATTTGAGGGAATTAATTAGTTCCGAGCTTTTTCCATGGGCCTATAATACAAGGATTTCATTATATAGTAAGAAATCCATATCGAAACATGAGGAGCTATAAAGTATAGATTTATTAAGTGATTCTAAGCCTCTGAAAAATACAATTTGAGAAATTTCAAGAAGAAATTATTTGATGACATTAGTCATCAAAGTCTCATCATATCAGTTTCAAAAACATATTTTTTCTCTAACATGTGTTTTGTAAGTACAAGAGAGGATATCATTTCAAGGAAATTTTTCAACTTAATTGATGGGGAGCCCTATACCTCAAGAGCACTCATGCTTTTCCCAAGACCTATTCTTTGGTCTTCTTAGGGTATTCCACTCTACCCTACTCAAGGATTTCTCCTAAACCCCTAACGCCTTTAGGTCTCTCCACCAATTTCAAAAATATTCACCAACACTCCCATTCCACCATTGGGCTTCCTTGAGCTCCACACTGACCCAAATGTGTCGTAACCACTCCAGGGCTAGGGTAAGGTGGTCTTGTTGTTATTTATGTGTTTTGACTCCTCACTGATCCATTTCATTGGATACTTTCACCTTTTTCCCTTCGCTTTCAAGAATTTCCAGTTTCTAGGCCTTGTAGCCTTTTTGCCCTTTTTAGGCCTCCTAGAACCCGGTTTCTTGGATTTTCTCAAAAATGGCCTTAAAAAACCCCAAATATTTTTGTATATTACTTCTAGTAGTACCCTAGGATTCAATATTTACCAGGTGTAAGGTTCTGCAAGTGTCTGTACATAGGATTGTCCTCATACCCCCTAATTTCAAGGGTTTCTAGGGTTTTGGCTCCATTTTCCAACTTTGAGGGCTTCAATGACCTCCTCAACTCTTCTCCTTGCACAAAAATGTATGGAATAAATTTTCCCACACTATCATTCTCTTTATTTGCACAAACCAATGCATTTATCAGCTTTCTTTACTGCTGTCCTCTCCAAGCCACTAGCCAGAATGCACTTGCACTCACCTAGTGTTTGATGAATTCAACTCTTCCCCTACAAACCAAGACTCCACACACAATATTTACACTATAAAAAAATTCCCATAATTTATTATAAGTGGACATGGTAGCATTGCCATGGGAATTCAAGTGGGGATCATTATTTCCAAAAACTAGCCTAAACCGGCTATAAGGCCAAAACTCCAAAAATTTGCAAAATAGAAAACAATGGAACTCAATGGCTAATATAATGCTTCACAAGTAAGTAAATAAAAAAATCGCAAGACTCAAAGCATTAGACCATTCCTTTCAATCCATTCTTGATTGGATGAAGGCTCAAACACAAATTTTCACTCAAAAGTTGTTGAACTCCACTCACACAATATACTCTCCAAGTCTCAATTCATCAAAATGAACTTACAACCTAGGTATTAGGGTTTGGATGACCTTATATACCTTTCTCCCATGTGCTAGGACCCTTAGGTCGAGATTAGAACATCATTAATTCCTTTTTTGAACTTTTAGGCCAAATTCCTAAGACAACATTGTCTAGTTTTTCCTAATCTCTACACTAAGACTTTCCCAAACCTCAAAGCTCTAAAAAAACCTAAGTTTTCCATAAAACACACATAAAAAAAACACTTGGGACTTTACAATTAGTCCTTATTACCTTGGTGGTTGGCCAGAACCACCTACAAGCCAAAATTGCCAAGATCTTCCAAAAGACCCTTAAGGTGCTCGTGCACCATTCTCCCCCTGCAACAAAGAAGTTAGGGAACCTATGGTTTCAGGAGCTTTGTACTAATCCCGTGCTTCTTAAAGTCACCTTTTTCTATCCAAGTAGCCTTTGACTCTAGTTTATGTTTCCACTTCACTAGGTGCTCCTTGTATGTCTTGTGCCTAGTCTTCTTCACCCTTGAGTCTAAAATCCTATCCACTTGTGGTCTAATCTAATCAGGTTCCTTGAATCCTTCCACATCCTTACTGACCTTAGCACTATACTATTCTTCATCCATTTCTAGTCCTTTATACTTCACCAAGTCATTCACATTGAAGATAGGAGAAATAGACATCTCCTTGGGTAACTCCACCTTGTAAGCATTTGATCCATACTTAGCCAATACTTTACATGACCCTATCCTCTTCATTTGCAGCTTGCTTGGTATGACTTAATGTAACGTTGCTTTGTTCAAGTATACCATCACCATATCACCTATCTCAAATTGTGATTCTCTTCTCCCTTCAACTTTTGATTAGCCTCTATCAATGTCTTCCTTACCTTCTCATGAACCTCTCTCATTGATTGAGAAAAATCATCAGCATGACCACCGATTCCTTCATAACCTTTCAGATCTCTAAGCTCAAGTACACCCCTTGGATGTCAACCATAGACTATCTCAAATGGACTCTTACCCATAGTCCTATTTGTGCTATCATTGTAAGCAAATTCTACTTGTGGAATCACTTGTTCCCATCCTTGTCCATACTCCTTAGTTAAGAATCTCAACAAGTTTCCAAGTACCCTATTGATCACCTTTGTCTATCCATTTGTTTTTGGATGATATGCTAAGCTATGAGACAAGTTGGTTCCTAGCCTCTTCTAAAGAGTTTTCCAAAAATGCCCCATAAAATTCACATCTCTATCTACAACTATGCTCCTTGGCAACCCATGTATCCTCACTACTTCCTTAAAGAATAGGTGTGCAATCTGACTTGCATCATGTGTTGTCTTGCATGGGATAAAATGACTCATCTTGCTAAACCTTTCCACTACCACAAACACACTGTCAAAATGAGTTGGTGTCCTAGGTAGCCCTACTATGAAGTCCATGCTTATGCATTCCCATGGTCTACTTGGGATGGGTAATGGCTGATAAAGACCTGCATTTCTTGATGGTCCCTTTGCCTTTTGACATACTCCACATTTTTCAACATATCTTCTTACATCTCTTTGCATTTTAGGCCACCAATAGAACCTCTCCACTAAGTCTAATGTCTTGTTCAAACCAAAATGACCACTCAAACTACCTTTATGCTTTTCTTGGATTAGATTCTCCCTCATGGAACCCCTAGGAACACACAATTTTTTCCCCTTAAACAATAAACCATTTTGCAAGGTGTAATCAACATATTCACTATGGAAATAGTTCTCAAAATCAGTACATACCTTGTATATTTATGAGAAATCAGAATCTCCTTCATATAGATCTTTGAATCCTTCAACCCCTATGCTTTGTAACTATATCTCTTGGATAGTAAGCAACCTCCTACTAAGAGCATTAGAAACCTTGTTGTTCACCCCCTTCTTATGCTTGATGGTAAAGGTGTGTGACTGCAAAAACTCCATCCACTTGATATGCATCAAATCGCGCTTTTCTTGGGTGTTGATGTAACTTAAGGCTTGATTATTAGTGTATACCACAAATTCATAGTGCCTCCACTTCTTAAGAGCATGCACCAAAGCATAAAGATCTAAGTCATAGGGTGAGAACCTATACTTTGCTTCATTCAACCTTTCACTAAAGAATGCCATTGGCCTGCCTTCTTGGCTTAGAACAACCCCAACTACTATGTTACTTTCATCACATTCCACTATGAATGGTTTGTCAAAGCTTGGTAGAGCTAGGATAGGCTGGGTAGCTATATCCCTCTTTAACCTTTCAAATCCTTCATTGGCCTCTTTGGTCCACACAAACTTAGTTTTCAGTCCTCCTTTGATGGTGTCAAGAACCAGTGCACAGATTTCACTAAACCTTCTCACAAACTTCCTATATAACTGAGCTAATCCATGGAAACTCCTAACTTCTATCCCTGTCTTGGGAGTAGTCCAACTAAGAATGGATCCAACCTTGCTCTTGTCCATTTTCAAGTTCCCTTGAGACACTAAAAATCCTAGGTAAACTAACTCTTGCTTCATGAACTCACTCTTCTCAAGATTGATGGTGAGCTTATCCTCTTGAAGTTTCTTCAACACAAGTTCTAGGTGCTTAATATGTTCTTTTTTTCTAAAGATGAGGATATCATATAGGTAGAAAACCACAAAGACTCCTATGAAGTCCTTCAAGACCTCATTCATCACCCTCATAAAAGTGCTAGGTGCATTTGTAAGCCCAAACGACATCACCAACCACTCATATAACCCCTCTGTAGTTTTAAAAGCTAACTTCCATTCATCTCCCTCTTTCATCCTAATCTAATAATAACCACTTTTCAAATCAATTTTGGAATAGTACTTAGCACCTCCTAAACAATCCATTAGATCTTCTATCCTAGGAATAGGAAATCTATATCTAATAGTTATCCTATTGATTGCCCTAGAATCAGTACACATTCTCCACTTATCTCCCTTTTTAGGTGCCAACACAACTAGAACAACCCATGGACTTATGCTCTTTCTGATCAGCCCTTGGTCCAAAATTTATTGAACTTGCCTTGCTATCTCTTTGTTATGCTCCGGTATCATCTTGTATGCAACCTCGTTAGGTAGTGTTTCTCCTGGTATAAAGTCTATCTTATGACTAATTGCTCTCTTGGGTGGTAGTGTAGCTGGTGTACCTTCACAAATGATGTCCCTAAACTGATCCAATAGTCACTTCACTTCTACTATCATACGTAGCTAGTTAGGTGACTCTTCTTCCTTTGGCTTCAACATAATTGCATAGACAACTCCTTCTTCCTCCTTGATGTCTTTTAGGAATTCCTTTCCACTCATCAAAAGGACACTAGTTTCTACCTTTTCCACTATGTTTTCTTCTAACAAAGACTATATTTTGTAAGTCACTCCATCCTTCTTGAATGAGTACTTATTCTCCTTGCCATGGTGTACTGCCTCCCTGTCATATTGCCATGGTCTGCCAAGTAGCAGATGGCATGCATCCATTGGTAACACATCACATAGTATCCTATCATGATACTTTCCTAGTAAACTCACCCCAAACTTGTTCATTGACTAGTATATTCTATCCCTTGTTCAACCAAGTAACCTTGTAAGGGCATACATGGGGTATCTTGATGAGTTTCAACTTCTGTACTACCTCCTCTGATATGAAATTATCAGTAGACCCCGAATCTATGATGATCTTGCAAACCTTTCCTAGTATCTTGCAGTTGACTCTAAAAAGAGCTCTCCTTTGTTTGTGTTCATCCTCGGTAGGTGCTTTGATCAAAATTCTTCTTAACATGAGATTCTCACCTTTCTCTAAATCTAGACTCACCTTTGATTGTTTGGAGCAGTCCTCTTCTTGAACATATTTGATCTTCCTCTCACTTTGTGAAGATGTTGGCTTGTCAGGACACCTATAAGCCGGATGACCCAACTATCCACAATTGTAGCATTTCATGGAAGCAAAATGAGAGCTCCTCCCAAAGCCTCTTGATCTGCCTCTTCCTCCATTGTTTGAGATTCTACCTCTGTAACCCCCTCTACTATTTGACTCATGGGATTGTTCTCCAACCTTGGAATCACCTTGGTTTCTATTCTCATTGCTTCTTCCACCAAAACCTCCTCTTTGTTCACCTCTAGAGTCTCTACCTCTTCCTTTACCTCTAGTATTGGAATCTTGTTTCCTTTTTAGTTTCTCTTCCACCTTAATAGCCATTTGATAGCATCTATGGAGGGTAGTAAGTGTGAAAAGACTCAAATCCTCTTGTATGCCCCATCTAAGATTGTTTAGATACCTAGAAACCTTGATGCTTTCAACTTCTTGCACTCTAGATCTAAGGCTTAGTTTTTGGATCTCCTCTGTATATGTAGCTACATCTAGGTCTCTTTGTCTAAGATTTTGTCTCTTCTTGTGCAATTGAATGTCATAGTCCTCAGGTAGATAGTTCTCCTTCACTTTAGCCACCATAGTTTTCCAATTTCCTATCGGTTTCTTGCCTTCCATCTCTCTTTCTTCTTGTAGAAACTTCCACCAAGTTAATGCTTGTCCTCTTAATCTTGATTTGGCTATCTTCACCTTTTGTGCCTTAGTAACTCCATCACATTCAAAGTGATTCTCCATTCTCTCTATCCATTCCATAACTAGCTCTGCATCCATTCTTCCAGTGAACACAGGGACACCTTCAAGTGCCTTGCCACTCAGTGCCTTCAATGATTTGAGGAAGGGTTCCTCTACTATTGGAGGGTTAGGTTTTGGTTCTATGTCCTCCTCCACTTAGTATTTACCCTTGTCTTTGTCCCCTACCAACTGCACCTTCATCTTGCTTGTCAATTCAACAACTTCTTCCAATTTTTACTTCATCTCTTCTATAGCCTCTTCAAGATGCTTATTCTTCTCTTGCTGCTTTTTCAAGTCTCTAGCTAGCTCTGCATTGGTCACCATGGTGTTCGCTCCTATAGATTCACTTCTCTCTGACATTCACTAATTTCAATTCCCAAGCCTTTATTGGCTCTAATACCAATTTGATGGGGAGCCCTATACCTCAAGAGCACTCTTGCTCTTCCCAAGACCTATTATTTGGTCTTCTTAGGGTATTCCACTCTAGCCTACTCAGGGATTTCTCCTAAACCCCTAACACCTTTAGGTCTCTCCACCAATTTCAAAAATATTCACCAACACTCCCATTCCACCACTGGGCTTCCTTGAGCTCCACACTGACCCAAATGTGTCCTAACAACTCCAGGGGTAGATTAAGGTGGTATTGTTTTTCTTTAGGTGTTTTGACTCCAACTTGATCCATTTCATTTGATACTTTCACCTTTTTCCCTTCGCTTTCAATAATTTCTAGTTTCTAGGCCTTGTTTTCCCCTTTTAGGCCTCCTAGAAACCGATTTCTTGGCTTTTCTCAAAAACGGCCTTAACATACCCCAAATATTTTTGGATATTACTTCTATTACTACCATGGGCTTCAATATTTACTAGGTTTAAGGTTCTGCAAGTGTCCGTACATAGGACTATCCTCATACCCCCTAATTTCAAGGGTTTCTAGGGTTTTGGCTCCTTTTTCCAACTTTGAGGGCTTCAATGACCTCCTCAAATATCCTCCTTACACACACATGTCTAGAATACATGTTACCACACTCTCATGCTATTTTTTGTCACAAACCAATCCATTTATCAGCTTTCTTTATTGCTGTCCTCTCCAAGCCACTAGCTAGAATGCACTTGCACTCGCCTAGTGTTTGATGAATTCAACTCTTCCCCTACAAACCAAGACTCCACACACAATATTTACACTGTAAAAATAGTCCCCTACTTGATTCCAAGTGGGGATCATTGTTTCCAAAAACTGGCCTAAACCGACTATAAGGCCAAAACTCCAAAAACTTGCAAAATAGAAAACAATGGAACTAAATGGATAATCTAATGCTTCAGATAGTAATTAAATAACACAATTGCAAGATTCAAATCATTATACCAGTCCTTTCAATCCATTCTTGATTGGATGAAGGCTCAAACACAAATTTTCACTCAAAAGTTGTTGAATTCCACTCACACAATATGCTCTCCAAGTCTCAATTCATGAAAATGAACTTCCAAACCAGGTATTAGGGTTTTTATGAACTTATATACCTTTCTCCCACGTGCTAGGACCCTTAGGTCAGGCTTAGAATATCATTAATTCCTTTTTTGAACTTTTAGGCCAAATTCCTAAGACAACATTGTCTAGTTTTTCCTAATCTCTACACTAAGACTTTCCCAAACCTCAAAGCTCTAAACCAACCTAAGTTTGACATAAAACACACATCAAAAACACAATTGGGAATTTAAAATTAGTCCTTATTACCTTGGTGGTTAGCCAGAACCACCTACAAGCCAAAATTGCCAAGATCTTCCAAAAGACCCTTAAGGTGCTCTTGCACCATTAATCACATTGATCAAATTTTGTGGGACGATATCACGTTATTTTTCAAGGCTAGAGACTCATGCCAAAATTATTGGTGTGTATGGAAATGACATTGGAAATCAATAAAATATACACCGCAATCATGATAATTTGTCATCCCCAATGACCGCTTCCTTTTAAAAGATACCTCCTACCAATTTGGTTGCATAATTCTAGATGATTTAGTAAAGAAACTATGGATATAACACCTATAAAAAAATTTAACCAACATATCAAAACTAGACAAGTATATATTGAACATAGAATAAATGTGAAGTAAAACCAAAACATCACTTTGTATGATAGAACACCACTACAACACATTGTCTTCCCTTTTTTTATCAATTTTTGTCAAAAGTACGTGGAAACCAAGAACCAAGAACCAAAAAAACACTCTCATCATATTCATCACTTCCTCATCATCACCAAGACAACTAAAACACATCAACTTAACCAAACAACACCCACAAAAAATGGCTTATCAAAGCAACACTAGAGGCTGACACTAGTAACACTTACTAATGATAAAATAATGAAAATAATCAAAGAATCATCAAAACTTCTCAACCATCACCATTTGAAATTAATTACAACACTAAAATAATCTGAATGACATCAATGACAATATCAAATACTCATACTTGCAACATAAGAAGGATTCGGTGTCATTATTTATTGTAGAAGAAATTTATATTGTAGCATCATCATGTTGTACACAAGTGTTTTGGATGAAGAAAATATTGAAGGATATCAAAATATCATATTATGAACCTATTTCTATCTTATGTGACAATATACGTGCAATCAATATTTCAAAGAACCTAGTAATGCATTCAAGAACAAAACATATCTCAATCCTTTATCACTTCTTATGAGAGATATTTATAGAGAATTAAGTGTTGGAGTATGTACCTACCAAGGATCAAGTTGTAGTTATTTTCACAAAGGGTCTTCCTAAAGATACTTTTGAGTATCTCTAGTAAAATTTAGGGGTTATTTCCCTTCCTTATTTCAACTATATGCATAAGTGTCTGTATCTATCCGAAAAGTATTTCAAGATACATTCTTGGTCCTAAACTAAAGTTGAAGGCTACCTCTCAAGGGGAACTTAGGTAGTAGTACTATTGGTTGGTGTAGTGAGATGGAGAATATTTTGTGCCCCTAAGAGGGAGAGTGCAGAAAAGTGAGTGCAATGGAGAGAGTATTTGTTTGTAGGTGTTACCATTTAGAGTGTTTTCAAAGGGGGAGAGAAAAAAATTGTGATGTATGTGGATGTCAAAGGGGTAGAATAGAAGAGAAAAATCATATGTAGGCAATGTTTCAAAGGTTTTGGTGTTTCCCTTTGCCATTGATATCAAAGGGGGGTATTTTTCTCTAAAAAGAAATGAAACAAAAGGAGAGATTTGGTGCAGAACTATGTTCTAGAAAGGGGAGAATGAGAGTATGAAGAGTTAGAGTTTCCCCAGTCAAGGGGAGTACTACTTTTTGCAGAATTACTATTGGTATGATTTTTTTGTTGATGGTTTTTCATAATTGGTGTTTCCATCAATGAAAAGGGGGAGATTTTTGGAAGCTTGGAGTTTTTGGTGTTGTCATTTATGTGAACACAATGTTGTTGGTGTTATCATTATTGTCAACTTTGAGTATAGTTGCAGATTTTGGTGGAAGACTTGTAACTATGGGAATTTTCCTAGGGTTAGCAAATCAAATGCAAAACATGAAAACCCAAAGTGATAATGAAGTGCAAAGGAATAAAATGAAAAAAAATGAAAGAATCTCACCAAAATTTATTCATCCTCCATGGTTGACTTCCATTATACCTTCTCAACTTGCTGAAAATATGATGTTGCCCTCAGATTTATGATGAGAAATCTAATGACAATGACAAGCCCTAAGAAAAGGTTGAAGGATTTAAATATTAAATTGCAAAAATGAGAGATGATGAAGAAGAAGAAGTTGATAAAATTAAGAGATTAAGAGATATCTCAAGATGAAGACAAAATTAGCATTTTATAGAAAATGCAATTTTGTATGGAGGTATGAAATTAAAGATTGATAAGTGCCCTAGAATCTGTGGTCAAGATTCAAAATAACAACCCACAATTAGGGTTAGGGAAACATTAGGTCAAATTTAAAATGAATGGACAAGATTAATTTTTAGAAAATCAAATCAAGGGTTGACAATGCATGTGACAAGAAGATATTGGGCACATAAAACAATGTTGTTGGAGAATCAAATAAGAATTTAAAATTATTTTCTTCAAGAAGTGATGTTGACCTTTTGAATTAAAAATTAATTTAATTCAAAAGTGGTGGGGTCATGTGACAATAAATAAATAATTTGAATTATTTACTAAAAACAGGGAAATTAGAAAGTGGGACTATTTTAAATAAATAATTTTATTTGAAATAAGCATAGACAAAGAGGTGGCTGAAAAATCAAATAATCTTGATTTTTGAAGGAAAAAGACTATTTTGAATTAAAAATTAAGTTTAATTCAAAAGGTGGGGTCGCATGGGAGTAAATAATTAATTTGAATTATTTACTAAAAAGAGGGAAATTAGAAAGTGGGACTATTTTAAATAAATAATTTTATTTAAAATGAGGGAAATGTGAAGGTGGCAATAGTTAAATAAATTAAAGAGTTTATTTAATTATAAGAGGACCTTTTAAGAATTAGTGACATATTAAATAAATAAATAAAAAATATTTATTTAATAATCAGGGAGACATAATGGACAAAAATAATTAAATAAATTAAGAAACTTATTTAATCATAGGAAGACATTAGACAATTAGTGACACATTAAATAAATAAATAAAATTTATTTATTTAATAATCAAGAATAATAAAGAGGACATGAATTAATTAAATAATTATGAATTATTTAATTAATAGTCGAAAGTGAGTTAGAAACATAATTAAAATGTCATAATTATGCTAGGATGAAAAGTGCTAAAATAGAGCTTGCAAGCCTAGGTCACAGTCCAAAATAATTTAGAAGATGATTCCAATTCATGGTGTTTCCCATGTAATGACAAAGACACACACCACAAAATCCCTACAGGTAGTTTACAACAAAAGATAGCAGAGTCGCAAAGAGAAAGAGTTTCACCTAATACAACTCCTTATGGATACCAATCTTTGGGTGTCAAAAATTTGATCTTAATGGATCAAGCCCAAGTTATGTCCTCAGAACAAGAAGAGGAAATAACCTCAAAGAATTTTCTCTTCTGTTAGGTGGAAGGTGAGGATGTAATTTATGTAAATGAGGTTCCCATGTTAAAAGCCTCAAAATTCCAATCAAACTACTATATGTTTTCTAAGAAGAAGCTAGTAAAAAATAAAGTGTCTTCCATGAGGTCCAAAATAACTTTTAGGAAGAATTCAAGACCTTATCCATCACCCCCAATATATCAAAAGAGAAATGAAACATTATAGAACAAAAAAAAGGAGTCTAAAGTTCGATCTCAAGGATCATTGAATATGGTCGAGTAGCTAGAAAAGGATTTGACCAATATTTATCTATGGGATTTATATCCATTCTCAAACAAAAATATTTATAGCGAGATACATTGGAGGATGAAGAGAGGTCTATATAGATTAATTCAACCATAGAGCCAACAAAATTTAAGGAAAAGGAAGCTAGAGGGCATGTGAAAACCCATATGCCATATCTTTTCATCAACTCTGAACTAGGGGTGAGTAAATCAAGACTTACCCCATTTTATTTGGCTCTTATTATGGGGGAAAAGTTATTGCACAATTCTATTATTACTTCTGGCACCAGTACCATAGTGATTCCCAAGAATATTGTAAACTCACTGTAACTTAAATATGAACCTTCAGATAAGAGGGTAATGCAACTAGATCGCAAGAAGGTTCAAACAATAAGAATTATTAAGGCCCTCCCCTGACCTTGTACTATTTCCCTAATACCACAATAGTACCTCAAGAGGTTGTGGTAATATTTATTCTACCAAATTTTGGGCTATATTTGTTAAGACATTTTATAGCTAAGATAGATGGATATTTCTCTTTAAATTGGTCCCATTTAATTCTACGGACCAAATATGGATAAACAATGAAAGTGTTGTCCAAGATGTACCCAAGAATATGTTTCAAGGGAAGAAGAGTATTGTGTAGAAATTCTCAAAGATGAAGGAGAAACTAGCAATAGAAGCCCAAAATAAGAGGTACTCATTAATGAGTTTATTAGAAATTATCTATTCAAAAAATATGATGCAATTGGTTTGGGAACTTATTTAATATATGATGAATATTACATTATCCTTGAGGTGATGAAGAAAGTATAAGATCAAAACTAGGGACTTGAAATTGATTCTAGCTATTAGACTCTACATTTTGATGGTGTGAAATACAAGACCAACTCTAGAGTTGGAATCCATTTTGTATCCCCTACTAGGAAAGAGACCTTTAGTTCCTTCCACTTCTAATTTGTCTACATAAATAATGAATCCAATTATGAATCTGTAATCCATAATCTTAGCATTTTTGAGTGTATGTGCGTGAAGTAGTTAAAGGTGTTCACATATTCTAAAGTATTAGTGAAACAATTAAGGGGGTTATAGCTATGAAGAATGTTTGAATGAGGTCTTACCGCTATTGGGTATGAGATATAATTGAATTTTTTTGAGACCTTTAACATTTACATCATTCCTAGATCCATGAATGTAGAGACAAACAAATGATAGTAGTTGGTTCTTAGTTTGACCTAGTAACCAATTTGTTAACTAACAAACATGCAGTATTAGTAATCATCAGATCCACTATTGTAGATAATGATCATAATTGGTAAGTATTTGAGAATGATGGTAAAATTGCTATATTTATTCAATATTCATGTGAATTTTTAGTGTAGTTACAACCAAATATTGAGGAATCTTATGAAAATGCAAATTATTCAGTTGAAGTCTTATAATATTTTGAAGGGTCTGGTCACTCTAAAAAATATTTTCGATTCTAATAATTCAAGTAATGAAAAAGAAAGTTTGTTTCAAACAAAATCAACTAGTACGAGCTTGATGTAGGAGATGGAAAAAAGCTAAAATTTGGCAAAGAAGTTTACCAAAAGGATAAGGATCAACTAATATCCTTTTATAGTAGTAATTAATCAACTAATTACCTCTTTGACATAAAGGGATATGGAAAAGAGGTAATTAATCATACCATAGACCTATTCAAAGGAAGAAAAATAGTCCCACAAAAGAAGAGCCCAGTAAATCCTAAGATTGAGTCTCTCATGGTTCAAGAGATAAATAAGATAATTAATTCAAGAATTATATACCCAATCAAGCATTTCATGTGAGTATCAAAATTGGTTCTTGTAATAAAGAAGAATGGGTGAATTAGACTATGTGTAGATTTCAAGGATTTGAATAAGGTGTCCCCAAAGGACCATTACCCTTTCCTTATATGGAGTAGATCCTTAAGGCAGTCATCGGAGATTTTTTTTTTCCTTGCTCAATGGTTTCTTAGGCTACAATTAGGTATGGGTCAAGGAAGAATATCAACATAAAACCACATTTACAACAAAGTAGGGAACCTTCATGTATGTGAAAATTCCCTTTGGCCCCTCTAATTCAGAAGCCACTTTCTAGTGTCCATGGACACAACCTTTCAAGTATTGATTAACCTAATCATCCTTATCTATCTAGATGGTCTCATAGTGTTCGCAAAGTCTAAAGAAGATGATTTTTATCATTTGGAGAAAATGTTTCCAAAATTCCAAGATTTTGGGGTGTCCTTAACCCCAATAAATTTGTCTTCAAAATTCCACAAGGAAAGTTTATAGTGTAAATTGTATATAAATAAGGTATTTCTATCAACCCCGACAAAGTGGAGGCCATAAAATACCTAATGTTATCAGTTAATAATAGGGGATTTCAATCTTTCCTAGAAAGATCAAATTCATCAACAGATGAATCATATTTTTTGGCATAAATTTTTATTGATGTAAAAAGTGCAAATCATGCAAGGGATATTGTTGGCATGTTGATAGAGGATGAATGTGAGAGCAGTGGATCTAATGAAAAATTAGGTAGAAAATTCGATATGCATTTTTGAGAGAATTTTAGTGGTATGCTCTACAAGACTAGAAAATGAAGGATTCAATTAGAATGGATTTAAGTATGCTCTTGGGTGATTCTAGGGTTTATAGATAAACCCTAATGTGTTTATAGATAAACCCTAATGTGTTTATAGTTATGGAATTCCCAAAATGTTATATTTTGATGGTGACTTGTGTTTGGCAGTTGCAGAGAACTTAAGTAATGATTTAAGCCCATTATGTTCATCATGTGACCAACCCCTCACATCTTGGCAATCGGTTGACGAGGAATGAGGTTCACATCGATATGACAGGAAATTTTTGGTCGATAAGCCATAGGTTTCCAAAAATTTATAACCCTTGACTTGTGGTTCTAATGTTCTAGTCCTCCAAAATCACTCGATGGAGTGATAGGCTAAGTGGGACACAACATGATTGTGAAATTTGGTGACATCAAAAGGTGTATACATAGTAGTTACCTGTATAACCCACTAAGAATTTAGTGAGGCTTGTTCAAGACCTATGGGGTTACGAGGATTGGCGGAGAGTAATCCATGACAGATGGTACATAGACATGTGACGACAACATGTGGACTCCACATTGGAATGGTGTGTTTGGTTCTATTCTTTTCATTGGAGTGGCATTCCCTCATATGTAGGACTCTTAAGGTAGTCCCTTTGATGCAATGATGATAAAATTCATCGGATGGACATAGAGATATCACAAGGAATATGAATCTTGTCTCTATGATAGAGTGATATGATAGATCAATGATGGAGATTTAAATGACCACTTATCTGATGGTGAAGATTTAAAGACATGATAGTGAATGAGGATCATAAGATCAAAGCATGAATGGAGAAGATCAAGGACCTGAATTCAAAAGTAGAGATTTGAAACAACTACAACAGTGTGAATGAGGGTTTGGATTGCAAACCAACATAGAGGAAAGAATTAATTGGTCCAACTACACCAATGACCAATGTAAATGAATATTTGATATTCAATACAAAGTCACATATTGTAGAGGTGATTTAATAGATAGGAGAATGCATTTAATGTATATCAGTTTCTTGGGTCTGACAAAGAGCTAATTTGGTTAAATTATTTGTAATAGAATCAAATGTTGTATGAATCGATGCAAGGTATGGTGATAAATGGTAAAACCTATCAGATGTCTTAATGATGAGTTGGAAAGTGGTGTGTGTCACTCAAGGTAGAGGAAGCTTGTTGGTGAAGTTAGCATATGAGGAAAACCCTAACAGTAAGTTGGAGATGATCTAGATAGTAGAGATAATATTGAGGTAGAGATTGTAGGTTGGTGAAGAAGGGAGACAATTAGGTATTTCCCAAGTATAAATTATACAATGGTAAAGAGTGCTAAAAATGAGATGTACAACTAAATATGCAGCACAAGTAGAGTGTGAAGAAAGAATATAGTGCAATAGACAAAGAATGTACATGTATCTTAGGCTATAATATATAATATATTCTAAGTGTTGGAATTCAAAGAGAAGAAGAGGATGTGTTGCTGAAAGAGCAGTTTTAGTAGTAAAGTGTAAGTTACAAAAAGTGCAACAATATACTGAATGTTTTGATACATTATAGGTTATGTAAAACCAATATATGCATAAATTGGATTTCAATGTTGTAAGAGGTTGAAGCATCATTGTACTGAGTTGTAGCTTAGTTTAGGGGATTGTAGCCTCCTTGGAGTTGTATCTCCTAAACTAGGGTGTTGCAGCATCCTTGAAGTTGTAGATTCTAAATCAGGGAGTTGCTGCTTCCTTAGGTTGGTTCCCTAAACATTGTAACAAAGATTTGGATTGTGCTTGGCTAGATTTGAGTAGTAGACTCAAGAACATTTCTCATCGTGGTTTTTCCCATCTTGGGTTTTCCACATATATCTATTGTTATGTGTTGATATTTTATGTGCGAGTGTATTTCATATCTTTTAAGATTTAATCTACACATCTAGTTGTAAATTTGTGTCTACTCTTTAGTTAAGAAGGCTAGAATTTTAATATCTATTGATTCACCCCCCTCTTAGTATATTTTTGTGCTCCAACACTATCTAACTTTGTGGGATTGGTAATACCAATCAAATTGATGTTGGAGAAAGACCAAATTTTCAAATGGATCATTGAAGGGAGGAAATTTTTCAAAAATATCAAGGATGTGATATCCACTACCCCTGTATTGGTCAATACTAAATTTTATAAGTATTTTGTTAAGTATGTGTATGGGATTGAACATAGTTTGGTAGCTATGTTAACTCAAAAGGAATACAAAGGAAAAGCTCAACACTCTATCATGTTCTATTCAAGGACTCTATGGGGATATTAGAATAAGTATAAATTCATTTAGAAACAAGCTTTCACCATCAGTAAAGGGCTTAAAAAATTCAAACACCTAGTGGCAAGAAATAAAGTAATAATATATGTGGTACATTCTAGCATCAAAAAATATGCTATGTGTGGAGAGAGAACTAAAAAGAGAGATAATTGGATCACTAAGATCCTATATTATGATTTCAAAGTCATAACAACCAAGGTGATCAAAAGAAGAGGACTCTATAGGTATTTAGCTCAAACAATAGATGTTTCAATGAATGAGTAGGATGGATTAAAATTAATGTTGGTAAGATAGTATGAAACTTCAAGATCTTGGGTTGCTGATAGAACTCATTTTATGTAAGTAGCCAATATCTAAGTGATCTCCCCCTATAAAATGATATTTTATAGGTTGCAAGGAGCTAGTTATAGTTTGGTTCAAAGAGCTCTATTCAAGAGAAACTTTGATGGGACATTAATTAGACGTGTTGATAATCGTCAAGATAACCAAATTTTAAGTGAAATGCACTTTAGTCCCCTAGGTGGTCATTTCTCAACAAAAATAAATAAATAAAAGATAATTCACAATGGATACTATTGGCCAACCTTGTTTTCATATTTTCATCAAGTGGTAAAGAAGTGCCAGTAGTGTCATTTTTTTTTAGGCAAGGAAAATAATTTAGTCATGCCTCTAAATCCAATTGTAATAGATGAGCCTTTCATAAATTGGGGTCTCAATTTTATTGGGACGGTCAGTATCATATCTAGCATAGGCCATAAATGGATACTCACAGCCATAGACTACTTCCCAAAATAGATTGAAGCCACTTCTTTGAAAGAAGCGACTGAAAACGTGATCCTTAACTTCTTAGAATAACTAGTTATAAGGTTTGGCCCTCCAAAGATAATAATATTTGATAATACAAAGGCTTTTCTCAGGTTGAAATTTTTAGAATTTTCACACAATAATGGATTTTTTCTTAAGACCTCATCCAACTATTACCCACAAGGAAACAGGTTGGCTGAATCAACCAACAAGAATCTCATAATGTTAATCAAGCACGTTGGTGTTGACTGTCAAAGAAAATGGCATAAACATTTGATTATAGATTTTTGAGCTAACCAAATCACCCATAAGAAGATTCCAAATATGTCACCATAAACAATTGGTGTATGGAAAATAAGTGATCATGTCCATTTTGATGGAACTCCTTGATTTACAATTGTTAAAAGCTTTAGAATTTGAAGAAACATAGTGATGGAAGTCAAGTTAGTGAAATTTCTTAGTCTCCAAGAAGTGAGAGAACACGCTAGTAATGCCATGGTGAGCCATCGGTAAGTAGTAAAAAGATGGTTCGATAAAAGAGCACCCAACCTTAGTTTGAAGCTGAGAGATTTGGTTATGAAATATGAGGAAAAGGTCGAAAGGCCAAGCTAGCACACAAATTTTAACTCCTTATGGAGAGTCCATTTTTGCATTGTTGGTAGCAGACAAGGTAATCCATTTGAAATGGAAAATGAAGTATGAAATTCCTTTGATATTTTGATAAGCATAATCTACCTAAAGCAATTTAACTGATTTATCACTTTTTCCCTTGTATATAGTTAGTTAGCTTTCCTTTTGGTTTTTGTTTTTGTTTGTTCAATAAGTATCATTGGCATATATTGTTGTTTCCCCTTAGCTTTCACTAAGTGTCTATGTCTCGACACCCCCTTTTGAAATCCTCTCTGAAATATTGTTAGCTACTCCACTCTCCTATAATTAATTGTCAAGTGATCCCAATTGCACACCCCCATAAAAATTTCCCCGAATCTCTCACAAGAAGCTCCATAAGTATGTGTGTGATCCTTTCTATTTATAGGCACAAAACTCAAAAAAATGCATAATGATTACATTAGAAGTGTTGGGTGATAAATATTTATTTACTAATAAAATTAATTTTTTTGTATACTCTCGAGTTTTCAAGAGCACTGAGTGAGATAGAGATTTTTAAGCAAAGAACTGCATACAAAATTGTAAGAAAAAATCATCAACCAATGTTTTCCAAGACCTAGATAAGGTTACTCAAAGAATTTTTTTTAGACGGATATTTCCAGGTCCTCATATGCTAGTGAACATCTTAGAAGAAAAAGATCCCATGGATCGGGCTGATGAGAAGAAATTCCTCCTTAGTTTTAGGGGAGTAAAGTATATGCCTTGACCCATATGTAGCATAAATCTAGAATACCCAATGTGACAAGTGTTTTACATCAAGGTGGTGTTGTAAGGACCCCTCTCTAGTCCCAATCTTCATTGATGGGATCGTTTATCCAAAATTAGAAAAGAACCCAAAGAAATTGAGGGAGGGTGCCCATGCCTATATGATTAATAAGGTTCAAAATAATGATTATGATTCTTTTGAATTTAGGTTATGGAGCTCCACCCTAGTGCAGTATATGGTGCCTCTTGTGCACCCATGCCCAAAGCTCATTGTTATATGTATAGAGGCATATGATGTCAGTAATGATGTCATTTAGGGGAACCATATAAACATGGAGATCAGTTTGGAGACAATATGGGAGATGATTCAACTCCCTAATTAGCCCAATGTAGATCTTTACACTATTGAAATTTTGGGGAATGTGTGGGACACTCATGTCCATAAATTAAATCTCCTTAGCTGAACACTTGGATGAATTTATTCAAAAGTGCAACTATTTCCCATCATTTTAGATAGGAACAAAATCTACTAAGAGGAGGTGAGTTAGTAGATCTACTTAATTTAAAATTCTTAACTTTAACACTATTTACCAAATCATCCAAATTGAACTTTTTTCTATAATTTTCAAAATATATGATTCATAGAAAACCCCACATAAACAATTAAAAAATAAAAACATGAAGCACACACATGAACACTAGATATAAATGGAAAACCAAGATGGGAAAAACCATGGTGATAATATTTGCTTAGATCTACTACCCAAATCCAACCTTAATGAAAAAATATAATGAGTGAGATTATGATATGAAGTAGGCACCAACCTATTGGAGACACCAATCCCCTATTGGATATGTAGGTACCAACCTACTAGAGACAACAATCCTCACCAAAAAAGACATTAGTTCCTACCAAAACAATATAATGAGTAGATCACCAATCCTACTAGAATTTAGAGATAAATCTGACAAATCTAAAATACAACTATGATATGGACTAGAGTCACAAATGACACTCTTCCACACTAAGAATTATCTTCTAATATTGGTGCTCCATTTTTTCTTCACACTCCATCAATGACCAACTCTTCTTCCCATGTGTGCAATCCTAATACATTTGATCACTTTTAGCTTCACACACATACTTACAATGCATTTGAACATTTGAAATGTATACATGAAATTATATTAACACTCTTCCATGTCATCTAGGGATCCAAAAATATCCAGAATGAAATAAGGTAGACCTAAATTCAATTTACATGAAACATGTAATACAATGTTACAAACAAAAATTACTTTCCACTAAAATAACTTGATGTCATGTGTCACCTCAAGAACCTTAAGTAGGTCCTATCCTCACTCCACACATAAGATTTGAATTATACACACTACTATCCATTACCACACATTCCTTGAAAATTGAATGGGAATAGAGAAGCTTTTGACACTTCAAACTTCTTTCACATTGAACATATTCTCCAGAAACCCGGTAAACTAATAGAACTATTGTAGGTATACTCTCCTTCCATAATACAGAGTAACAGTACATTTCTACATGAAATTCCTACCATATTTAGAAATCTCTTTAGTCAAAATATATCCTTGCACAGACTTCCATACCACCACACACATACTAGTTGCATGCCCAGCATGGTATAATAATCATACAACAAACACCAAATCTCGAAAAGGTAGTCACATCTCAAAAAAACTTAATGTATGTTAATCAATATAGGATTTGATCGATAATACATATTATTCATGATTATTAATTTCAAATACATATTACTTTAATTCAAGGGAAATATAATTATAATTCAAATACTAAAATATATTTCATCTTTGGCATTTGAAAATAACTGACAATAGATTTTGACAATCCTTTGGTATCAATGACAACCTATGTTCAACAATCTCCCCCTTTTTCATTGATGGAAAACAATAAAATGTTGGACACCACCACCACACAAGCTTTCAGAATGATTTCTTGGTTGTATAATTTTCTCGCCTTATGAGAGATATGGCATTTTGAGATTATTCTTTCTAATAAATTCAATATTATGAGCTCAGTCACTCCTCAATTTACAATTGATAGCCTTGACACCCTTTGACAATAACTAACAATAGATTTTAACAATCCTTTGGCATCAATGACAACCTATGTTCAACAATCTCCCCCTTTGGCATTGATGGAAAACAATAAAATGTTGGACACCACCACCACACAAGCTTTCAAAATAATTTCTTGGTTGTATAATTTTCTCCCCTTATGAAAGATATGGCATTCTGAGATTATTATTTCTAATAAATTCAACATTATGAGCTTAGTCACTCCTCAATTTAGAATTTTGAGCTTATACTCTCCCCTTTAACACTAATAGAAAAGTTTCAACAATACCTATGTTGACATCCACTTACTCCTCCTAGGAGGAGGAACCATTTTTGGAACCTTTTCACATTTACTGATACATTGCACCATCTAAAAACTTGTTCCTCAAATAGACTCCCCCTGAGTCCATGCTTTATTTCTTCTGAAAATACTATGTAAGACCACCAATCCTTCTTGCAAACAGGAGACCAAACTCCCCTCACTCGTTTCTTCCCCTTGACTCAAGAGGAGGTAGAAACAACTCCCAAATTCTACTGGAGAAAATAAAATGTTTCCTTAGGAAGTATCATCATGAATATATCTACAACTTACTCCTTTGTATCAACATGTTCCTATCTTACTTCCTTCTTTTTTGACTTTTTCCCTCAAGAAATGATACTTGATTACAATGTGTTTTTTTCTTGTGTGCATCACTATATTATTTAAAATATTTATTGCATTGGTGTTATCACAAAGAATAGTGATAGGATCTTCAAACTCAATCTCAATTTCCTTCAAATTTTGTTTCATCCAAAGAACTTAAGTGGAACATAAAGTTGCAACAATGTATTTTTATTTTTTTGTAGATAGAGAAATGGATTCTTATTTCTTTCTAAACTAGGAGACCAAACTAATACCAAGAAATAAAGTGCCACCACTTGTTCAATTTTAGTCATCAATACATCCTACCTAATCTATATCTATGTATACGGTCAGAGTGAAATTATCACTCTTTGGATACCACAGTCCAAAATATTTAGTGGCCTTCAAATACCTAAATATCCTCTTTCCTACTTTAACATGAGTTTCTTTAGGTGCTACCTAAAATATAACAACCATTACAACTACCTACTTAATATCTAGTCTAAATTCTATCAAATACAACAAACTTCTAATCATAGGCCTATAAAAAGTCTGATCTACCAAAGTAGATTCATCATCTTTACTTAACTTACACCTAGTAACCATAGGTTTTTTAGATAGTTTTCAATCTTCCATTCTAAACTTACTCAACATTTCCTTTATGTACTTGTGTTGTAAAATGAAAATTCCTTTATGTGATTGTACAATTTATAATCCAGGAAATAAAGATGATTCTCCTAACATAGACATCTCAAATTCATTATGTATTACATTCTAAAATTCCTTGCACATGCCATCACTTATTCCTCCAAATATGATGTCATTTACATAAACCACAACTATCCACAATTGTTATCCATCTATTTTTTATGTACAAATTTCTATTTCTACATCCTCTCTAAAATTCTTGTTATTGCAAGTATCCATCCAACCAAGATCTAGTAGTTTTTTTGAGTCCATACAAACCATTCTTCAATCTGCAAACATAATATAGATTGTTAGAATATTAAAATCCTCTTGGTTTTTCAATAAAAACATCTCCAAGCTATCCATTCAAGAATTTTGATTTCACATCCATCTATTATACTTTGAAGTTTCTAAATTTTGAAAGAGCTAAGAACATTATGATTTCTTGTAGTCTTTCCATCAAAGAAAATGTCTCTTCAAAGTCTATTCCTTAAACTTGAGAATACCCATTTACACACAATTCTTGCCTTATTTTGGATAACTTCACCTTCTTCATTTAGCATATTTCTAAGAACCCACTTGCTTCCAATCACATTCTTTCCTTTAGATCTTGGGACAAGTTCCCAAGTTTCATTTATCATTATCTGATTCATTTCTTCCTTCATATCTTCTATCCATCCTTGTTATTTGATTTATTCTTTGTATGAATTAGGTTCTATCTTTGATATTAAAGAAAAATGTACTTTTTCATTGGTTTTATCAAGTCTCTTCTAGGTCTAAACCTCACTACTTTTATCTCCTATGATATAGTCTTTAGAATGATTCCTCTAAACATAGCTTGATAGATTTTTTGTACCAACTTCTTTTGAATCTTCAATACTAGTGTGAATTGGTTCTTCATAATCTTCTTCTTCTAGAATACTAGTAGGTTGAATCATCTCATCAACTCTCATATTTTCACTTTCAACTAACTTATTCAATATTTTATTATAGATTTTGTAAGCTTTACTTCTTAATGAATAACCAAGGAAAATACCTTCATCTAATATGGAATCAAACCTACCTAGAGTTTCTTCATCTTTCTTGATATAGCACTTGTTTCCAAATATTCTAACGAATCTTACTGATGTTTGTCTTCCTCTCCATAACTCATATGGACTCTTCTCAATCTTGCACCCAATCTGAACTATATTCAAAATATATACAAAAATCTATGTAACTTCTCTCCAGTACATATCTGATAGATTTGTTTCACATAGCATAGTTTTTGTCATCTCTAGTACAGTCTAGTTCTCTCTTCTTTCAACTCCATTTTTCTATGGAGCTCTAGGAGTAGAAAACTACCTCTAAATAGAACTCTCTTCACAAAATATGGAATAGTTCTTAGTAGTGAATTTTCCACCTCTATCCAATCTCAAAACCTTGATTGTCCTTTTGGTTTCATTTTATACTAATGACTTGAATGCCTTATACTTCTTAAATGCTTTTGAATTTTCTTTCAGATATGTTATCTAATTCATCCTAGTGTAATCATCAATGATCATCATAAAATATTTGTATCCCTATGGAATCTTAGTCCTCATTTGTCTGCATAGATCTATATGAACTAGATCTAGTGGTTTTGATTTGGAATACTCTTTAACGAGATGTTTACTTATTTTATGCTTCCCTTCATGTCATGGCTTGTAGTTGATTGATTAAGGATTTTTAATCTTTGGAATATCCTAAATGAATCCTTTTGAACTAACCTTTATAATATCATCAAAATTCATATGTATTGACCCTCTATACCAAAGCCAAATTTCATCTTTTTGTGTAGTGAGACAATTCTATCTATTCAACTCATTAAGATGATAAATGCCATTACATGTCCTTTTTCCTTCTATAATCAGTTCACTAATTCTAGATTCCATTATTTCACAACCTTCAACACTAAAATATAGCTTGTAGCCTTTTTCACACATCAATTCTTCCATCAATTCTATCTCTTCTAAATTGTTTCTAGAATCTATTTAAGCATCTTCATCAATAGTCTCAAAATACATGAACACAACCTTATATTTTTCATATTCAGATACATCCTCATCTTCTTCTTCATTGGATTTATCTTCTTCCTTATTAGTGTAGAAAATTTTATGCTTTCTTTTACCTCAAAAAATTCTCTGAAATGAATTTTTTCCATTCCTTTGTTCAACATTGTTAGAATTTGTATGAGGACACTTAGTCATAAAATTTCGTACTTCACCACAATTGAAACACTTGAAAGAAAAATTTCTTTTGTACTTACTAGAACCTTTTTGTAGCTTCTTGATTAAATTTTCCTCTTTCATATCTGATCTAACATCAGAATCTTCATCAACATACTTATTAGATACTTTTAAAGAAGCCTCTTTCCTTATAGAATCTCCACTTTCAAATATCATCTCAAATGTAGTTAAAGTTCCATGTAGCTCAATCAATTTTAAAGAATTTAGATCCTTAGCTTCTTCAATAACAAATATTTTAGGATCAAACATTTTGGGAGAGAGATTTGAGTACCTTCTTCACAACAATATTTTGTTCCAAAATCTTGCCAAGACCTTGGATATGATTGATAATTTCAACAACTCAAAGCATGAATGTATCAATTTTCTCATTTTCTCTCATCTTTAGACCTCCAAACTAAGCTCTATAATTTATTCATCATCTTTATATATTTCCATCATTTTATCCCATATATCTTTTTATGTTTTTCATTGCATCACTTACATAAATTTAGAATTAGTCAGCCCATAAAAAATAGCATTCATTTCCTTAGCATTGAGTTACTAATACCTCTTTTTAGCCTGATCCATAGGAGGATTTTTATTAGGTTCATATCCTTATACAAATACCATCTATACATCTATTCCTAATTCTATCAAATGGGACTCCATCCTAATTTCCAAAAAGTAAAATTTGATCCATCAAAAATTGATGCTTTATTTCTAGAGACTCCTTCTATGCCATCTTGGATTTTCCTTAAGTTTTTAGGATTTTTTTCAAATGAAATTAGCTCTAATACCAATTGAAGGTTACATAACCTATTAAGAGGGGGGTGAATCAGTAGATATACTTAATTAAAAATTCTCAACTCGAAATTTTTCTACAATTATCAAAAAATATGATTCACAACAAACCCCACATAAAAAACTAAAACATAAAAGTGTGAAGCACACAAATGAACACTGGATATACATGGAAACCCAAGATGGAAAAAAACCATGGTGAGAATAGCTTCTTTGATGAACTACCCAAATCCAACCTCACAATGCATAAATATAATGAGTGAGATTAGAATATGAAGTAGGTACCAACCTACCAAAGACACCAATCCCCTATTGAATCTATAAGAATCAACCTATTGGAGAAAACAATCCCCATTGAAAAGAGACATCAATCCATACTAGAACAATACAATAGGTAGAACACCAATCCTACTAGAATACAAAGATAATGTTGATCTACCTAAAATATAACTCTAATACATACTAGAGTGACAACTGACACTCTTCCACACTGAGAATGATCTTCTAATATTTTCACCCTATTTTCTTCATATCCTTCATCAATGACCAACTCTTCTTCCCATAAATATAATTCTAATGAATTTTGTCACTTCCAAATTAACACACACACTTACAATGCATTTGGACATTTGAATTATATACATGAAATTACACTAACACTCTTCCATGTTGGCCAAGGATTCAAAAATAGCCAAGATGATATAAGGTGGACCTAAATTAAATTTACATGAAACATGCAATAAAATAGTCTAAACACAAATTACTTGGCACAAAAATAACTTTATGTCATGCATCACATCAAGAACTTTAAGCGGGTCATATCCTCACTCCACATGCAATATTTGAATTTCACATGTTACTAGCCATTACTACACATGCTTTGAAATTTTAAAAAGAATAGAAAACCTTTTGACACTTCAAAATTATTTCACATTGAAAATATCCTCTGAAAACTTAAGAAATTGATAGAACTAATGTAGGAATAAGTTCCTTCTAAATTGGAGAGCAATACTATATTTCTTCACGAAATTCCTACCATATTTAAAAATATCTTTTCCCAAAATATATCCTTTCATAGAATTCCAAACCACCACACTCATATTTATTTCTTATTCAACATGGTATAATAATCATACAACACACAACAACACCAAAAAAAGTGGTCACATCTCAACAAAACTTACTATATGTTACTTGATATAGGATCTGATTAATAAAGAAAATGTATTCATGATTATTACTTCTAGATACATAAAACATTAAGTCAAGGGAAATATAATGATAATTCAAGTACTCCTATAATATATTTCATCTTTTAGAACCTTCACATTTGATAAACTTAACACACTTTGACAACAACTAGAAATATCCTCTGATAATCCTTTGAAATCAACAACAACTTATGTTCAATAGTTTTCTCGAGATTTATGACACAATATATGAGAGATACACTTTCTATGCTAGTGTTTGTCTTCAAACAATATTCTAACAAAACTCTAAATAGTTTTTAGTTGGGAGTGGTCTTCCACTTGAAAATTATGAAGAGGGAGAAAGCATAGAAGATGGTTTTCTCGCATGTCATTTCTAATTTTATCCATGCCTAGCTAGTTAAATTTGTGGACGATAATACTTTTAGGTACACCTCGTTTCTCTTACATCTAATAATCTATCATAAATCCAATTTATTTTCATGATATTTCACCATCAAAGGGATAAAGATGAGTTCATTATCACACACAATAGTCCCTACCTCCACATGGACTCACATCATGTATGTCACTCAAGACTATCACAAGTTCACAAAGTGCTTCCTATCCTCAGTCTTGATCAATTTAAGTCAAGAATAAATAACTTTCAGGATGATTGACACTTAGATATAATGTCTCACTAGATTCAAAATTATATGTGATTGGTTCTTCGAAGCCCATTTCACATTCATCCATCTCCATATATTTAAGGGGGAGTCATTCTAATTTTTTTGTACATTGATAGAAAAGACCTTGGCCTTGGAGTTGGCCTACCAACTCATATGATGGATTATATTTGTAGTTCAAGATAAAATAAAAATTCCATCTATGATAACCCCTTTTCAAGGGGAGGCATTATAGTGATGAAGAGGTCCCTAGAGAAGTTGCTTACACTCAACCTAGAAGATCTTGAATTGGATTTGATCATTGATCAATGAAACTATGACCCAGATAGCCATGTGGCCACTCTCAAGATAGCTTCCCATTTTGTGAATGAACCTTGATTGTAATTCCAAGAGTGAAATTCATCAATCGAGGATGACATCAAATTTTACATTGATTTATCAAAAATCCCCTCAAACACCTATCAACCATTGGAGTCTTTTTATAAAATAGTTTGAGATTTCGATCCCTTGAGGCTCATGACAAAAAGTATAAGATAAAAAATCATCCAACAAGTTTGGAGTAAAGAAAAATGAAGTATTATTATAAATATAGGAAAGAAATCTACTAGATGGGGCTCAATTTTAAGGATGTGGAGATTGACAAGAAATGGGAGAAGATCAAGGATAAACATTAGGAAGAAGAATACTAGGTTGAGGAAGAGTTCTTGGTTGAGGAGGAATAATATTCCCCCTTAGAAAAGGAAGAATAATTTTATGAAATTTAGATACCTGCTTCTTGACCTCCTCCTCTATACACAACAACCCAACAATCAAAGTATACCACTCCAGGGCAACTCGAATCAGGAGGCACTTAGCCTAGCATTGAGGTGTAGCTATCTATATCTCCCTTCGAGCCCAAGAAGAAAAAGAGAAGGGTTCTAAAAAGGGGAAAGTAAGTGAAGAAGAAGAATACATAAAAGAAGTGGAAGTTGTCACTATGTAGGAACCACCAATTTTAGTATAGAAACAAATGATTTCTACTCCCCCTCTCCCTTCTTTTGCTTCTTCCTTCTTTGATTCTTTTATTCCTTCTACTATTTCTACCCCAACTATCACCCATTTTTCCACTAGACTTGTGTCACTCTCAACTCCCCCACCTACACCCACTTCAACCACCTCCATCATGGCATAGTCACCAACCATCCCACTCTATGGATTTCCCTCTTTTCTCCATCCACTCTACTTATTCACCCATCCATTCCTATGAGAATAGAATTTTATACCTCACAGTAGGAGGTGAAATTAATTTTAGGCTAGCATAAGATTCCCCCTTCATGAGGGATATAATTCAATATCTAAATCAGTTTCACCAGTATATGGAGACTACAATAAGGCCTGCAAGGCTTACACCAAGAAACAAAGAGGAAAAATGAAAAAAACCATGGTAGTGACTCACATGAGGTCCTTTTTTGACCCTACCCAAAAATATTTAATGATTTCTCAAATCATGCCTATAGTAATCAAGCCCCAATAATAAATATAGATAGGGAATTAATTGATTCATGTCATCAACTTGAATCTTAGTTAGGAAAGGACACATGATAAGGTCAAGATAATGGAGGAGACCCATAAATACATTACCATGGACTATCTCAAAGCTATATGATGATTAAAAAATAAGGAGAAAGAGATCATAAGAGTTGAAAACACTATCAACTACGGGTAATCCCACAAAGCTGGTTTACAATTTTTGAGAGGAACTCAGTTTTGCTGAAATCACATATTTTTAGAAAATATAATATTTAAGCCTTACAAGGATCCATTTTAAGTATTCCAATTGAAGAGGCTTTGATCAAACCACCTTATATCAAACCCCCTTGGATATAACCTCTCTACTTTTAAACCATAACTATAAATGAGTCTCCTTTACACCTATCAAAATATTGATAAAAAATCAATTTTGATTTACCCTTAGGGGGATCAAATGAATTCATTTAAATTTGTTTTAAAATTATTATGGTATTCCTCGGAATGATCTATCCAAAAAATATAATCTTAATATGTTTTAGATTTATTATGTTTTTGTTTTTTTAGTTTTATTAAACATAGGTTTTTCATTGAAAATGAAGGTCTTTGTTCTACACATGTGAAAAAATAGTAGATTATCAAACAAAAAAAACTGAAAAATATGAATACACCAGATATTGAAGTCCTTGATCCAACAAAAAAATAAAATTGAATTTCGATATATACAAAAAAAGTTATGCATTATACAGTCGCGCTATGTCTGAATTGTAATTGGTTTGAATTTGAAACATGATTAAAGAAAAAATATTCAATAAAAAAATATCCAACCAAGTGTAAGCACTAGATATCAGAGTTACAAATCTAAATTTGAAAGAATTAGAATTTTATCCTTCATGGAAAAAAATTTATGCATTATACTGTGTGCATCACTTTTTAAAAAATGTTGTTTTCTAAAAAAAAACTAGTTTTCATGGGAGATACAAAAAGAAGTGCAATTTCATTCCAAAAATTTTGATTTTTTTTTTCTTAGAATCTACAAACAAAATGTGATGAGATGCTAGTTTTCATCATCTTCAAATTCCTCATGGTTTAGCCGCTATAGGTGCCCGAATGTGAAGATTTAGTTAAAAATAATAATTTCAGTGTCGAGTTTGGCCAAAAATTGTAAACCATTATTATGGGATAACCCCTACCTGAACACCGAAGGTAAAGCCAAAGATGTGAAGCTCACAAAAAAGAGGTTTGATCTGCAATGTTGTGTCACTGCTAAGACCTTCAAACTTAAAATAGACCTAAGAAAACAACTTCAAGTGCAACTGGCAAAGCTAAAGTCTCAAGTTGAGAACTTGGAAAAGGAAAAGAAGGGAGTGGAGGATCAGTTGCATCAGAGGGATCTTGAGCTAAACCAAGTTCAAAAGATTCTTTCAAACTTTATGAATTTATAAAATAGCTACAACAAGAGTTTCAAGCCAGGGACCAAAAAATTCAAAATCTCAAGTACAACCTCAACACCCACTCATATACTACAAACATCCTTCTCATGGCTCAACATTTGTATGTATCTTATTGGTAAAGTATCAAGAGCATAGCCTCACACTTAAATCATGTTATTAGTTTCATTGTTGAATTATAAAGAGTAAGTGAAAAAGTGAGCATGATTTTGGATTAGGTCCTCATGTTCTTCACCCCAAGGTCAGAGACACTTAGCTTCTAGTACAAAAGCTATATAATGCATTAGAAGAAATACTTCAAGCAACAAGGGTTGACAACAATAGGTAGGAGCTAGTGAAAGTTAATGAAATTTTGAGTTATAACAATGCTACATCCAAATCTAAGGCATATTTAAATGCCTTAGAATAGGTGGTTGGGGAAATGAAGGGACACACTAAAAAAATGGTTTAATTAGGACTCCCATCCCAATTTCTTGCTAATAATATGGTCCTTTCAAAGGACCAAATCAGGGAGCTACTCATAGGTAAATAGAGTGATCAAACCATTTTCAAAGCTCTAATTCAAATACCAAACATCTTTGAGGTAGAGGCTATTCTATAATTCCTCACCTAGCTATAGTTTTAGATGTGAGTTGTGGTATAGGCTTTGAGCATTTTTCCCTTTAAAGAGATTATTGATGTGGAAAGGGATTTTGAAGCTCTAAAAAATAAAGCACAACCTTCCAAAGATGAATGGAAATATTTGAAGTTTTCTCTTAAAAATCAATGAGTTTTGTAGGAATCCTCTATTTTTACATTTTTTCTTCTTTTTTGGGTTGGAACTAGATTTTGGGTTCTTTCATCTATAGGTGAAGTCCCCTACAATTCACCAATATTATGGATGAAATCCATATTTTTGGAGATTTTGGGTAGTCAACTTTCATCGTGGGAGTGCTCAAGGGTCGAGTGACTCTTTATATTAGACTCTTTGTCCTAAAGGTTCCTTTTTTAATTTTTTTTCTAGGTATGGCCCCTTCTACAAATGTTGCATGGCACTCCCACCATCTTTCTTCATGAAAGAGATCTCAGAATCCCTCAGAAGTAGCATTGGCTCATCATGTGATGGCTTCATGTGATGTTGAACAAAGTAAAAGTTAAGAAGATGTTTGAGAAGTGATTGATCCTCATCATTTCATGGTTCATCATGGCGCTCATTATGTGAATTTCTCAACCAACCTTAGCTTGTTTTATTGGTTAGGAAAGTAATAAAGTGGGGCCCACATTATGGATTTTCTCTAAAAGGGGGCAGAGCCTCTAAGTGATGACTCATCACTCCTTAAGAGTAAAGGATGGTTTACTTTTCTTAAAGATCACATCATTGGCCAATCAATCAATTGAACAAACAAGAAGAGCCATCTTCAAAGGATAGTATTTATCCATATGTCATCATGGTGCTCACTTAAGGTGGGGCTTTTCTTGTTAAATCTAGGAGCTATGCCAGTGGTTGAAGTGTGTGGGCATCATTCCCAAAAATATTTTTAGGACCATCTCAAAGATGCACACATGTCATCACAATGCTTTCTCTAGGAAGCAAGAGAATCGTGAATCATTAAGGCCATGTCATAACCAAAGTTGGAAACAGTCTACACAATATTGTTTGCATGCCTGAGTCACAACACTCTCTCTTTTAGTTAGATGATTATGATGACCTCATCATGAAGAAATGTTTCAAGATTCAAGTATCTATTTTCTTGTCATGTAACCTCCATCAATCCAAGTTATAGTTCCTATATATTTGGGAGTTCTATCTTTTGTAAGGGATCAAAATGTTTCCAAGAAGAACACTGATTGAAATAGTCACATCTTTAATAAAAAATAATAGAAGTTTTGTTTCCATTTTTTTCAAACCTTAATAGGTACCCCTGGAAGGACTGAATATTATATATTATTTATTTCATGGCCTTTGTAATTTTTTCTCCCCCTAATAATGAAGAGGATGTGGTGTCCAGTGTTTAAATATATGTAATCAATTGCTACTTGTTGTTTATGAATTTTTCTTCTATAGTGATTGATTTTTTTTTATATTATAGGATTTAAACCATGTATATTCTCTTTTAAATTTTATGTAATGCTTAATAGATTCTAGGCTATATTATGTAATGATAGAAATTAACCATATTAACAATTCTGGTGCATTACCTTAGGATACTTTTTCATTTAGTGTCTTTCTTGTACCTATTTCTCCCCCCTTTTCCCTCATCAATATTCAAAGAGATGGCTTCTAAAATATCAGAGGTCATTTGACAAATATAATTTTGGTACCACACCTATGAAACTTCCCATAGGAGGTTGTTGTCAAGAATTATAGTTTTAGACATCAACACATACTTTTCTAGTAATCATCAAGTATGCATAATATGTGCAAGGTAATAGTGTTTTTGATCTCCAAGATCACACATAGCCAAGGAGGGAGCATACACACTAGAATCCTATCAAAAATGGAAAATAATTCTTCAATAAAAAACCAAAATTCAAATCTGAGATAATCTAGAAATCAAAGCTTTTAATTTTTTTCCCTATATCAAATGTTTAAGTATTTTGTTTTATTTTCCCTCTCCTAATATTTTCCAAGGCTACACAAATATGTTAGTCCAATAAAAGCTGAAAAAATGTTAGGGTTAGTGAGAAATTGAAAAATCTCAATAAAATGTGTTGTTATACCTTTTAGATATGTCACTTTACCTTCAATTGCACTGATGTGCATATCAACTGTGTTGTATTTCTCAAATGCATCACTATGAAATAAGATGTGTTGTTTTTTTGTCAAACACATTACTATAGATTTCAAAGGTGTTGTAAATTTGTAGACCTAAAAGAAAGAAATATCTAACACGTTGATTTTCCTTTTAGAGGGTTATATAAAATCACAAAACAAAGACTCAATTGATCAAATTACATCCAATGAAGTCATTAACTAAAATTGAAATGAAAGCATAAATGAAATATAGTCTACTTGTAACCTTACCCAAAGATTTCTAACCCTTACTCCATTATTGACAATGTGGTATTATGCATTTAAGATATGTGGATTTATCATGCTAAGAATAACTCAATGGTGCAAAATATTAAAATATAGATGGCTATGGATGCTAGTATCAATATGGAGCTAAAATTATAAAGAGAGGAGGTCCTTTGAATGAGAGATGAGGCTTGTTTTATAGATCTCCAGATATTTGATCAACGATCGAGATTAAATGTTCAAATCAATGATTGAGAGTGAATTAAAGACAAAGAGGCCATGCATGAAGAGGAAAGGTTCAATTAACTAAAGCCCTTCCCTAAATTTTAGGAAGATAGTTTTAAATTTAAATTTTATTTTGAATTTGAATTTGGAATATTCACTTTTGGGAGGGAATGTGCAACTGAATGAGTTAAATAATTCATTTAGTTATAGAATAAAATTAGCTAATTAAATAATTAGGGAATTATTTAATTATGTGGGAGAAGAAAAGAATATTAATTTTGCAATTAAATGATTAAAAATTATTAAAATAAGTGAATGCGAAGGAAATTAGAAATTGATTAAATAATCAAAATTATTTAATTAAAGGTGGATATAGAAAAATAATGAATTAATCAAATAATTTAAAATTATTTAATTAATAGAGGAAAAATGGTCAATTTAATCAAATAATTGGAAAATATTTAATTATAAGGTGATAAAAGGGGATGATAAGTGATAATGATGAAAATGGTGAATTGTAGGTGTAGACACTTAAATTGTCCCAAGCTTATGATGCCATTTTCCAACTAATTTCTCATCTAAATCTTCATCTAAATCTAGTTCTTCATCTAACCATAATTCTTCATCTAAACTTAAGCCAATTTCACCCTCTTTCTCAATTGCACGCATAATTAAATAATTTCTATTATTTAATTATACTAATGTATTCCATTTCATTAATACATCCAATTAAATAAATATTACTTAATTATTTTAATATTAATGTTATGTTTTATTAAATAAATACTTTAATGTATTTAATTTCACTAATCTAATAATTAATTAAATTATTTAAATTTAATTAAGTATCCATGGTTTTGAAAATCAATGCTTTTTAATTTTCAAAAATATTAACTCTTACATATCTCCATCTTTTTCTCACTTAACGCTTCCATTTCCTTCAATTTCTCAACTTAACTCTTACATCTTTCCATTTCTCACTCCACATTCTCTTCCATTCTTTTATTTCAAAATTGAGAAACTCTTCCAAAGTGAAGGATGGAAGAACAATGGAGATCAACCAATGAAGGTATAATTTTCTTTCTTTGTTTTCATTCAATTTCCTTTATACTAATTTGTGGTTCATTGTTTTGGATTTGATATTATAAGCTTACTTCTAATTGTTTGGTGGTTTACTTAAGGATTTAAGCTTCATGAATTGAATTTTCAGATCCGTAAAATTGGTGAAACTGATGTGAAGACCATTTTTTTTTAACCTTCTTATGTACAAGTTTTTGGTGTTTATGTCTTGCAGGTTATGGACACTTTCAAGAGGTGGTGAAAATAATAAATTTTAGAGGGTTTTTGAGGATAAATGGACATCACTATTGCATCTAGAAGCATTATTCCATAATTTTTTTAATATATTATACTCTATATTTTGGTGAAAATTTGCATTTTAAACATAAAAAATGTGGTTTGCAGGTACTTTCTTTGTTAATGTGTACATTGTATGAATCTACACTTTTTGGTTGACCTTTTATTACTACATATTTTTAAAATTGGTTAATGATGAATGCGGCTTTAGTTTTTTATTATAAAATCAATTCATAGAAGTTGAATCAGTTGTTGCCAGTGCTTACTTCTTCTTTTTTCACAATTTCTGAAAATACTAACTTGCAATAAAACTAGCATAATTTGCAAACTACTCATTGGACTTTCAAGTTTTTGCAGGTGTTGGAAATATTCTTTTGATGTTCATGTTTTGGATCAAATCATTTATTCATGTCATAAATAAAAAATTAGGTATAATTAGTTAAAATAAATGGTTCAATTTCAAACCTTGTTTTTTGATAATTTCATAACCAAAAAATCTTTTAATGGTGTGATTAGTTTTTTAGTTGAATCTAGTATTTTATTTTTTTCACTAATCATTTTGTGCAGCACCTTTTTAAGAGCGAAAGGAAAAAAAAAACTTCTAACAAAATTGGTTTTACAACACATTGCCAAAGCCATTATTTAAACTACTAATCTAATTGTTGCAGGATGTTGTCAAAGGCATATTGTGATCTAATAATTAGTGTGTTGCAGGTTTGATTTTTAGAGAATCTATCTTGAAACATTATGTCTTCTTTGTTTAGATTAGATCACATTTAGATTAGTTGGATTAAAAAGAAATTTGTTTTTCATTTTTGGTGCACTTGCACATTGTGTGTCAACCTAAGCAAGTGTGTACATATCCCCCCCCTTATGCACTTGTGCGATCTTGGGTGATTGGAAATATACATTAGTCTCTTTTTTAATTTTAGTAGGATGATTTTCTATAGATTTCATCACCTCATGGTTCAACCTCAAGCACATTTCCCCACGGGCTATATCAAAGGGGGAGAACAAAATTTATACCCCAAGGATTGGCTAGTGTCATTCAAAAAAATGCCACGAGACCCTTGGTCTGTTGAGACTTTCTAGTGATGAGAGTGGGAGTGGGCCTCCCATTTCTCAGGCTATTATAGATAGGCTCTATGTTCATGGTAGTCCACCACAAGAGACCTCTTTTTTCTAAAATCCTAGGAACCTTTCAACCATTGCTTGGTATAGTGTAGGTTATAGTATCATGCCTGAAGATACTCACCACTAACTCCCTTGAGTGGAGATAGAAATATTTTGGTTGGAATTTTTAGTCTCTTAGAGATAGAGGAAATGTGAGCATGTTTTTGTCTTGGTCTTGTGCCACTAGACCTATAGCTATCTTCTCTCGAAAGAGAGGTGTTTCACACTGATCTTGGGGTATTTTGGTGGGCTATACCAAGTATACAAACCTTTCTAAATAAATAGGTTGTTCTTGTCTTCAGAGTGTCTTTATTTATGATATACTAGTGAATCCATTGGCCTTTTTTCCTCAAGCCATACCCTTTTTAGTCTAGATTCAATAACCACTTTGTCTTCCAAGTGTTTTCTAAGTGTATGTTATCTGAAAATTGAATACAACACCTTTAAAATATTTATTATTATGAATACAACTATTGTTTAAATTTAAATAAGTTAGGTTATATCCTTTCAATCCAATATTTGAACTTAAGTGACTTGAGACCTATCAAAATTTATTAGTTTATCTTTCCACATCCACCTTTGCATCTCAAATCTTGATTACATCCTTAGGTTAAAGTTTTGTCTCCCCCCTTGGGTAAAATCCTTGATTGGTTAACCCATGGTTGTCTTTGCATCTTTCATTCCCTAGGTTAAGCTTTAGATAAATTTTTAATCCTTTAGATTAAACTTTGGCTATCCTTGCATCCATGGGTTAAATTCATTCATTCATCCACTTGACCACTCATAAATACTACACCAATACAACTATCATCACTAGACCATATTTTCCTTTTGATGTTGTCTTGAATCTCATTCAACTCTCATTTTCTTGTCTATAGTGGCCCTAAACTCACAAGTCTATTTTGGGTGTGACTAGTCTCCCATCTTTATCTTTTTAGATTCTAGGATTCTCATAGCCCATTATCCATTCATCATTCATCCACTATTGGTTTTTCCCTAGTTAGTTTGTGATTAAACCTTAGTCACCCTTTGGGGTTGTCTTGATCTCTTTTATTTTCATATTTTTATCTACGGTTGGCTTTAAAACTCATAAGTCCAATTTAAGGTCAAACCTCATCTATTGTGTTTCTCACTTTCATCTTTTGAAGATCTAGATAGCCTCTTTTTGTTGCTTTGGATAACCATTATCTTTCAAGTTCAAATATAAACCCATAATCATCGCTGCTTATCCTTAACCATCTTTAGCTCATAGTCATATATCATCCATCACTTGTCATTTTCATAATCATTAAAAAAATTTAAAATCTAAAAAATAATTAAAAACTTCTAAAAGTCATAAAACTTTCAAAATCCAAAAAAAATAAAAACATTCAAAATTCCAAGAATTTGAAAATCCAAAAATCCAAAAAAAACATAAAAAACCAAAAATAAACTTTTATTTATCAAACTCAAGCCCATATTCACACAATATTAATATTTATATATGCTTAATCAAAACAACACACGTATCTATCAAAGATCTAATTATCAAAATATAAACCCAACTATGGGTCCCATTCAAAATTTCAACTACAATGCTCAAGCAAATACCATTCCAATGCAATCATTGACAATACAAGAAATGCTAGTACAACAAGTACAAGCCTTGAAACAACAAATGATTGATCTAGGAAGCCTCTAGACTTAAAAAGAAATACATAATAGAGGACATGTGTACTTATCCCATTGCTAGAAGTACACACATACCACCTAACCCTCCTTTCCAATCACCCATAATTTCTAGTCAACCATCCATCAACCCATCATACCAATTAAAACCAAATATAAACTAGGATATACCTTAACCCCTGAAAATGGTGAGGAATATATTGAATATCAGGAATAACAAAGCTATCAAGAAGTTGTTATAGAGTCATCAAAGGATCCTAAGTTTCAAAAGATAATGTTAGAAATAATGACCGAAGATCCCACCAAATACCTTTTAAAAATTATACAAAAAGGAGCTAGGCTTCATGTGGGTTTTGATACCTCTACCATAACAAAATAAATAACATCCATTAGTAACCCTTATCCTAACCTTGACAAGGGAAACCAATCTTCCATTCATAGCCTTCCTCAATGAAGAAACATATTACATAGACCTATTATTATAGAATCTACCTCCTCTCACAATCCTTCATCCACTAAGCCATTGCAATCCACTCCATTACAATCAAAGTTGTCTAATAAAAATGCGTCTAGCAATGATCTCCAAGGGATACTAGCAAAGGATTTACCTAAAAATAAAGTTGGATAATCCCATCAAATTACTAATCCTACATCTTCTAACCCTCTTCCACCATCATTCACTTCATCACCTATCAAAGCTAACTCAAGAGCTTCATATCCAAAATCCTAAGTCCACTCAAGAAAATCCTATCATTTTCAAATATCATATTCCCCTGCCTAAACCATTGGATCTAGTTCAAGAGAAAATCCCAAAGCATGATGGTGTATACTCCAATATAGATCAATATCAAGTTATCCAAGATATCCCTAAGAATCATTATGATATGCAAGTTAAATCAATTGTTGGTCAATATCCCACTCATACCATCCATGATAATCCAATCCTTGATCCAAATATTATTTATGGAATCCATGATAATCCACTCTTTGATCATGACCCTATCCTTGATTCTATAAAAGAATCACACCTAGATGACAATGATATCCAAGTTAATCCAATCTCTAATCAATATCCCATCTCTAGTAACATCATCCAAAATGAGCCTATCTTAGATCCTATCATTGACCAATAAATCTAAAATTACCCCCTCATTGACCTCCATACCATCCATGATCATGATAATGAACTTGATCCTATCCATAATCTAACTACCTCAATTTCCCAAGTTGAGAAACTTTCCTCCCTTGGATACATAGTTAATCAAATAATTGACATGGATGAAATCAAGGAAGAACATAAAGAAGCTACTATAGAGAAAATCAAGGAAGAACATAAGGAATCTTCTACAAATTAAATAAAAAAATAAGATGCGAAATCTACCATGGATCAAATCAACATCCCAAATGATCAAGAAGAAACAAGAATGATAGAGTTTAAATCTACAATATCGTATCAAATACGATCATCTAGTTTTATCAAAGCATGGTTTCTTGCAGATGAGAAAATACCAATCACTAATGGTTTTTTAGCTACACAATGATGGTTTAGTAATATATTGCTTCCAAAATAACAAATACCCCATTGCAAATAAGATATTTCAAAGTATGCAATATCAAGGAAAATTATTAGGCCTACATGAGTAAGAAATATCAAGGAAAAGGATTAGTGCATTCTAGAAATAGTTTAGTTTCATGAAAATATCTGACACTAAGGTCTTGTTTATTCTTAAATTAGTAAATTAAATGATGTTAGTGGTACCTCCATGATATTGGAAAAAAATTAATCTGATACAAACATCAAAATGGGGGCCATGAGTAGTCCTTATCATAAGGTTGTTGGAAACACTATTCCATCCACACCATAAACCATCATTCCCAATTCATTAAACCTGCCATTTGGAACCAACAAATAGAAAATTATTCCAAGTGAAATTTTTTAAGTCAAATGTCAAATTCCATTGAATCAAACAAAAATCCATGTGGACAAATGAAGTTAAAATGGATCCTTAAGAAAAATGGATCGAGCAAAGAAAATATTTCAAATTCAAAAGTCGATCAAAATATGGAGCCACAAGAAAAGAGGTCTCCCACATATAATAAATGTCCACCTCCTTCTAAATGGTCATCACACAAAGCATATAAAAGTGTTGGTTCCAAACATAATCTCAAACCAAACAATAAGCATAATCATCCATCACCCCAAGTTTGGCAAATGAAAATTCCTACATCTAAATTGTCAAATACATCTACCATAATCTATTATAATCCTACATCTCATCTAAAGCCTAAAATTCCTACTTCAAAAATTTTCTGCATCTTGGTAGCAACTCTTTATCACATGGACTCTCATGGTATTCTATCACAATGTGCATATTTTGATAAGGCCAATCCTAGTATCAAAAAGGATCACAATGACATTAATCAATTATATGCAAGAACTATGATCTTGAAAAGGCAACTAATTCATAAAGGTCATTACTAGCATATCATGGCAACAGTCTCTACATTAAAACCATCATTGTATTAAGAACATTTAGTGATCAGCTAAAATATCAAGGCCATCTAGAAATATAAAAAAAATGCAAAACAAAAAATACAAAATATAGAAAAAAGAAAAAAAAATCATCATGTTGATTAGAACATGGCAAAAAAGTGTCTTTGTGTGACATCAAAAATATTAAAAAATTAAAAATTAAAATTAAAAAAAAATAGTGAAGAGAAAAGTTTCATCCAATAGTGATGATAGTTATTTTTTTGAGAACTAAACTTGATCTTAGCCATTATCTATGAATCTACCACAGTTCAATAGTCAATAATGGAAAGGATTGTCCAGAAAATAATGGGTTTTTGGGCCCTTCTACACTTTAGGCTCTATAAAACCTAGGAGGGTGATCCTGAAAATTTTTAGATGATACTCTTGTGGCATTTTATCATGAACATTGAAATAAAAAGATAATTCTCATGTTACAACTCAAAAAATGGAATGCATCAAAGAATTCAGCCACTTCTTAACAATACTCTACATTCAAATAATAAGAATGGTGAGCCTTAACATAAAATAATATGTGTAACCCATTTGAAGGATTTGATTTAATAAGTGATTTTCTATTGAATTGACCAAGAAAATGTGAAATGAATATTTACCTAGATCAGTGTCTTATCCTAAGCATGGAGTCAATCCTAAAGCCTATGCAATCTGGTAACAATTTAACACATAACATCATTTAAGCTTTGAAGATACTGCATTACAACATTTCAAACTTATATTATCAACCATCACTTCTTACTAATATCTTAGCACTTAAATTGGCATAAACCTGTAGCTTCACTCAAGAATTTACATTAATTCTTTCAATTAACAAGCAAGAATAAAACAACACATCCACTATAAATAAATGGAGATAGATAAGATAATCCTTAATTATATTACTTTTAATTCATGAACCAAGTACATAGGAGAGAAAATGTCTTTTGAATTTGAACTATTTTGTATTATATTGTTAGTATTGCTATCAAAATCATATATGCATTAGTAGAATAGAACCTAAAATAAAACTCAAATATGATTAGTATTCTCTTTATATTTTTCTCTATGATCAATTAGAAAAAAAAAAACCTTGTACTTCTGGCCTTGAATTCCTTCTTATAGAAACGAAGGAGAAAACTAAGCCTCAGGCCATAAAGTACACATGTCACTATTTAATTAGATCGCTACAAAAAATATTCCCTTTGTAGTTATATTTGCAGTTTCAAATGGAGGGAATTTACATGAGACAATTTATTTTCATTTGTAGAGAGAGATCTATTCCCAACTTCCAAATGACATCTATGAGTTCAAATAACAATATCCACATGCTCAAAAAATAAAATCCATGTCTCTGCTTCCCCGCTCCCCTATGAATCATAACCCACCTACAACTTTTAGCAATGAGAAGATGAGGAAGGGATGAGATTAGATCTCACACCTTCAATATGTGTGTGTCTTAACACAAGAGCCCCCACCCTTGCCCATATTCTTCTGACACAACCAATGACCATGATTAAAAGATCCATTGGTTATTACACAATGTGCCTCTAACATTTCCTTTAGTAACGTAATCTTTAATACCTTGGATCCATGATGAAGTATTTCATTAATTTCATTTCATTCTCTAATATTTCCTCTATTGCTTAGGTGATGACACGTGGCACTCTCTCACTTCCCCGTTGAGAGATGAGGGCAGAGGTGGGACCCCCATGAGATTGTGGGAAGTGGTCAAGATTGACCCATGTCACCCCTCCTTGACCATCAATTTCATTGAATGGGGAGATCACCTTCTTCAAAGCCTATTGGATCCCATGGAAAAATTCCATCTACCCGCTAGCATGTTCCATTATTTAATTGCAAAATAAAATCAGATAGGGTGGCAAGGAATGGTCCAAATTTAGCTGCATCATTCAATCTCCACCATTGATCTATTTCATCCCACTACACACTAACCTTTCAAATATGTTGGGCCCACCAATATAGAGGGTATGTGACGTATGCCTATTAGATCGTAGGAATATTAAAATATGAAGAAGAAACTTGCGGGGACATGAGGAATGGCTAGGATTTTCTTGTAGTGATCGAACGGTCCTCATAAAATAGGAAATTTGCACATGAAAATTGTTAGTTTCTAAAAAGGGTCCATTGCTAGGAACACAAAAAATGGGGACATAAAAATTAAGGTCTAGACCATAGGCAACAGATGGAAATATTTAACCTAAAATTAGGACCTGATAAATTTTTTGACTAATTTCAACACATATTAAGGTAAGGCATTAATTTTAATATACCTATGGGTGAAAATCGGGATCACTAAGACTTAGGGGCTGGTAATGAAAATAGGTTCAAAGGCATAAGATGTGACTAAAATGATCGAGAACTGATGATTAAATGTCAACGATGAATTATAACATTTTCAAAGGATTTAGACAAAAAAAAATTAGAAATGGTTTTAGCAACACCAACCCTAAGGCATGATAATAAACCAAACCCTAAGCCCAAGGACATGAAACCAACCAAATTTTATAGAATTTCAAGGGGAACACAAATAATTTTTAGGCATTGCACTAGTGGATCATGTTGGGGACATCTATTCTTCTAGAATAGAGTAAGATCATATAATCTCAAGGTGAAGCAAACCAAGCACCAAGACCAAAAACCAAGGACCTTCTCAAACAAGGCAAGAAGACCAAACCAAAGCAAACCCATATATAGAAAATTTACAGGACTATACAATGTGCTCCTCACTCATATTTTCTCTCAAAATCCTTTTCTGATGTACAAGATTTCAACTTGCATTTGCAATTTAATAGTCTTCAACTTCAATTGGTGGCCGAAAGCCCCCAAAAATGTAGAACCAATCTTTAACTCTGTCAAATACCTTATTTTCTACTATCTGCACTAAGACAAGGTTGAAAATATTTCCATGAATTTCTCACCAACTTATTCAAATGCACAAGACAACGAAGAGGGGGAATGAATCAATTGTATCAAATTACTTTACTTCTAACCTTCATCAATTCCACTTTAGCTCAATCTATTATTAAGTGTAATCATAAAATGAAAATAACATAAAGAAAAAACTAGAGACCAAATTTATGTGGAAAATCCAATGAGGGAAAAACCTTGGCGAGGATTAGCTCACAATATAGTAATAATGCAATACTGGATACAAATTATCACTGCTAGAGGGCTCATTACCTAGATACAAAGTCTCATTGCCTAAAATAGGAATCATTATCCAAAAGGAGGCTCACTTCCCATAGATAAAGAAAAGATAAATAAAGATCCACCACAATAGGTTCCACACATTCACAACTTGATCAAAATATTATAGACACCATCAACTCACTGCTTTCAAGAATCTAACACATCAAAGTACTGTTGAATTGATTCACTCTTACACACTCTTCTTTTTCATCTTGTTCACACACTTCACTTGCTTGTCTCACAATTCACAACATCTTGACTTACTTTTATACCATCTTCAACCCTAGAAGCATTCTCCAAGGTTAGCTATAAATCCTTCAATTTACAAATTCAAATAAGGTCAGATACTCAAAATTCACACAATGGATAAGAATGAGAGAGGACCAATTACACATTTAATTAGGACCCAAACAACATCTTGGATCAATCACACACTTTTTTAATTTGATGCAAAATCTTTATGTAACTTGTAGACATCAGGTTGGCCAAACCTAATGAAAATAAGAATTATCTTTGAAGTACGCACATCTCCAACAATATGATCACATGTGGATCACCCAACATGCTTCATCATAAATTTTAACATCTCTAAGAAACCTTCAGGTACATCCACAACAACTACAACAATCTTCATGCATAAAAAATTCTTCAACAGTCCAATCAGACCAATCAACAACACATAGGGGCTTTGGAGTAAGTATTCTAGAGCCCCAAATCATTGAGAACATTAGTATAAATCATCTCCCAAATTCAAAAGACCTGAAATAAAACACCAGAAGATAGTGGAGCAAAATAAATTCTCCCAATCCACAAACAAATAGTTCTATCAAACTAGTTCACATACCAGTGAACATATCTTCCACTCTCCATCGATCCAAAAGAAAAAAATTAGGATATATTATCCATTGAGGCAAATGAATAATACCAATAATCCACATAGTCATAGTATCAACATAGAAGAAATTTAGAGCACAATACCTGAGCATACTTAGAACACACACTCAACACTACCTTCATTATTTCCTAATTTTCTCAAAAGAACTTTGCAAAAACACAACTAGAACTTCATAAATGTATCTCCATGTACTCTAAACACTTCTACAATATATCAACTATACAAGTACCATTTCCAAACACTCTAAACTTTGTTGACATCAATGACAACATTAATGACAACATCACCAAAAACATCCATACTTGCAACACAACTACGCCAATTAACCATTATTGCCATATGTTTGAAATTACCATTGTCATCATTAACTTTGTCCATTTGAAATTTGTAATCAGATACTAAGAAAAATACATAATCATTGTGACACTTTATCTTGTTCAATTCACTATCATGTTCCAACAAATTCCCATCCAACTGGACTAAAAATTGAAAACACTCATATTCCATTTTTTCATTAACATCATAAAATTTGACATCAAAATTGAAGTTCTCATAGACACTATATTCAATAGTTCCATCCAGAAACATATATCTTAACATTTTGAGGTCAAGTTGCAGCTCCAAATCTGAGCACTACAAGTCAATTATATTGTCACATGCTCCACTACTTTGGAAAAGTGATATATCAAAATATATAGTGCATTTTCTATCCTTTAGGTAAGGGCCATCACAACACACATGATTACTAGCATCATCCCATGCATCAAAACATATTTATATTTTAGGTTCAATAGCATATTTTAACTCATGTTTCAAGTCATCATTCAGCTGAATGCAAAAATGCTTCAAAGGATGGCTCAAATAATTCAAAATTAATAGGGTGAGTACCAAATCACTCATGTGCATCATTAGTTGATAAGTGGGATGACCTAAATGTGAAAGAGTCATTATGGTCTTAATTTTGGTCACTAGCAACTGAACAAGTATCTTCATTCTCTTTCACATCAATGTACACCTTAGTTGATGAAAAAATGTCCATGTTTACAAAGAAACAAACATATTCATATTTTATTTACATAAGCCATTAGGAACAACAAGGATATCATCATGTTCAACAACATTTTTATAATTTTTAACACTATGCTTAGTATTAGGATACCAAACACATATTTTCTTGTCCACAAACTCATCACCACTCACAAAGTTAGCATATTTTATTCTTAACATACTAGTGTAGTCATGGTAAGAGGGTCCTCAAAGAGAACAGTTTGGACCATGCAACAAGAGCTACACAACAAAAGTCACATGAAATATGGAGGAAAATACAGATTCAAACATTCTTATTATCATAAATTCTAGTTACAATCGGTCGGCAACATTTGAGTTCATAGATTGGGCTCACATGCCTGATACAACATTCTTGAAACATAGTAGTCTAATATTTTCCTTATTGTGAGCTGAAATATTACATATCAAATACAATATTCATTTTACTTTCTATCCTAGTGATCTATTACAATGGATTATATCACATCTGAGATCTAGAATCATTTGTATCGGTGAAAGATCATTACAATCTCTGATGAGGGAAATGTAACATCCATGAAATAGGTCAGCCTTCAGTTTTAATTTCTCCTCAACAGGTGCATATGATGAAGTGTGGAACTAAATTAAGGTCGAGGAAACTCCATGGAACAATTCAAAACAAAACATGAGGATCCACAAGTTACGAGAAGGATCCACAAGAGATCAAATTAGTCGTTAGGCTTGAAACTACTTCGGTACTCTATTCTAGAAAGTGTCACTTAATCCAAAAGTGATAACTTGCCGAAAAAGATCAAATTGTGCTAAAATATTTGAATAAGGAAAATGAACATGTCCACGATGAAAAAATTGATCCATAGTGTCGAGTGAGAAAATATGATGAAATACCGAATCTGCCAACTTGATCTGAACGAGAAAAAAATTGAAATGAAAATATATTTGGTTGATGCAAGATTGCAAAGAACTAAGGATGCTCCTACATCAAACATCTGGGGTTATTTTAAAAGTGAATCCTCCACTAGTTCACCTTTCCACTTTACAAGATATTCTTTGTATTGTCTCCCATGTGTTGTCCTCCCATCTCTGATATCCAAACCTCTTCTATCTCATTTGATTGTTGTTTAAGAAATTGTTTCTCCAATTTTTCTTTACTATTTGCACTAAATTCTTATTCATGATACTAATGTAGGTCTGCAATGTTGAATATAGGTGATATACCCATGCCATTCGGTAACTCTACTTCATATGCATTTCCTTAATCAAATCTCTTCAAAATATTACAGGGTTCCTCATTTTGAGCTTATTATATGTGCCAATTGGGAATATTTCCTTCCTTAAATACACCATCACTTCATCTCCAACTTCAAACTCCTTATGTATCCTCTTTTCATTTGTTGTCTCCTTATACTTTCAGTTCATATCTTCCAATTGTTTGTTTACTTGAGTATGCACTTTCTTCATATGTTCTACAAATTCCTCTACTTTTTCACTCCTTTTATCTTCCTTGTTGGTGTCTCGCAACTCTAATATACCTCTAGGATGAACTCCAGTAACAATATCAAAAGGTATCTTTTTGGTACTCATGTTCACTAAATTATTGTAAGAAAGCTCTGCTTGTGCAAGGACTAAATCCCAACTTCCGGTCTTCTCCCCAACCAAAAGTCTTAGAAAATTCCCCAAACTCCTATTTACTACCTCTATCTATCCATCGGTCTGTGGGTGAAAATTAGAATTTAACTTTAAGTCTATCTTTAACTTCTTCCAAAGTGTCCTCCAAAAGTAACCAACAAACTTTGTATCTCTGTTTGAAACAATAATCCTAGGTAATCCATGCAATCTGACTAATTCCTTGAAAAACAAGTCTACTAAATGAACTACATCTATTGTCTTCTTACAAGGTATGAAATGAGCCATTTTAGAAAATCTATCCACCACCACAAATATAGAATCATTAGGGAAGGTACATGGAAATGGGTAGCCATTTCATGGACACATTCAAAAAAACTTTTAAAAATTCATAACGTGAGTGTGTTATAACATGTCGTGTTATGGATTGTTTTTTTGAGCCTTAGGCTTGGCAACAACAAGACAATAATGCGAGTGCATTATAATGCGCTCACGTTATTGCTTGTTAAAAAAAAAAAAACAAGAGAAATGTTGTCATTCTTATTTTGACTTTTTTTTCTTCTAGCCATGGCCAAAAACCCTATATTTAAGGCTTGCATTCTAGGAGGAGCCATTCAAAAAATTCTTCACCAAAAATTGCTATTTCTTCGCAACGATGGTGCCTCGAGGAGGAGGAGGTGTGAGAGGTAAGGATTTTGTGCTTTTTGTTTTGAATTAGTTAGTTTTAGGTTGAATTTGATATAAATTTGTTTGAATTTTTAGGATATGCAAATCAACATACAAAACCTCAAGTTCCTCAATAGGAAGACCAACCGAATCCTCAAGATCAAAATCAACCACGACAACAACCTCCTCCACCAATCACTCAACCCCCTCCTGGAACTCAACAAAATTTAATGAGTGAAATTGAGAACAATAAAAAGAAAATTGAGGATTTGATCATTAGGTTGAGTGATCCAAATGGTTCAACTATAGAAAGAATGACCCTAGAAAATTCATTGAAAGATATGTTAAAAAATGTAGATTCAATTAGCAAAAAAATAATTGGATGGAAAGATAGGAGGCAAGAAACTAGGGATTATTATGCAAATAAAATATCATACAAAGATGTAAAGGATTTAAAAATTACAAAAGGTGATTTGTGCTCATTATTCACTAACCCACACACAAATCAAAATCTTACCATCAATGTGAAGAGGTTTCCTATCCATTGGTGCCACCACCAACAAATTAGGGACCAATTTTATGATAGGTGGTACATGGTCTTCGATTACCCATTGTGCAAAAATTGTGAGGTCCCACAATATTTCCTTAGGAAACTATACGGTGATTTCCTATTAAAAAAATCCTAAATTATTTTGATATGAGGGATTTCTAGGAGAGAGGTGGGGGGTTAGGTCAGGATAGACCCGGTGCACAATCGGATCCTACACAACAAGGTAGACGAGCTCTCGCTAGGATACCTCATGAGCACGTTGTTATTCCTTTCGTCACAAAGAAAAGTGTTGATGTAGAGATATTGTAAGTGATCAAAACTTTGACCCAAAGTGGGATCCATCATACTATCCCTATTCTACAGCGCCATCTAGGGGAGTCTTTGAGCGGTGGCCTTCAAACCCATGTTTGTCAATCTTGTGGGGCGACTTGTTCATATGACCCCACCGACACTCAGGAGGCTGCTACGTAGGATCCATTTGTGGCTATGGAGATGGAGAGGGCAACTAAAAATTTTCATGAGCCATATTTCATTGATAGTTAGGTAAAAGTTAGCATGCTCATTGAATTTTATTTATTAAATTTTGATTTTGAAATGCAAGATTAACTAAAAATGTTTTATGATTTTAATAAAACTGTAGGGTCATGGTGTTGAGATTGGATACACCATCCCTCCACCTACTTATTTCTGCAGTACACCTATCACTGAGGTATGCAACTAGTAAACAATTATAAATTTATTACATGTTAATAGTATTGTTTTATGAATGGTAATATAATATGAAATTTTGGATGTTGAATAGACTAATATTGGAGGTTTCAATGGAACACTTCTTAGTGGTGGTGGATTTACTCAAACCTACATGAAGGTAATAGAATAAAGAGTTTAAATAATGAATTATACTTAATAGGTTTGTGTAGTTTATATGCACATCGTTGATCACATTAAATAATGTGTTGTTTTATTTTCAGATGTTGCAAGCCAAAACACCTCTAAATGTGATGAGGAAAATCAAGATCAGTGTGTCATCTACTATACAATCCTTGATGGATCTGACAGGGGAGGTATGAGGCAAATTAGTAAATTTCAATTTACATTCGTCAAGTTATAGATGCTAGTTAGTGAAAAATCAAACCATTATTAATTCACATATTTTAATTTATATTTTTATGGTTTATACAGGGCTTTAGCATGCCTGAGCATCAGTGTGAGAATATATCCCTCATGGAGAGAGATCATGAGATGGCGGTAAGTGATTATTTTTTCAAAGATGTCTTTTTTTATAATGTGATTTTTATATATTCTTGTATTTACTTCTTATTGTAATAGTTAAAACTTCACCATGAACTAAACACCAGGAGGAGCAGTAGGAGCACTCCTCAAGCATAGAAAAATGAGTGACAAACCTATTGCCATCTGATCGAAAAGAAAATGGAAAGATTCTATTTCCAGAGCATGGAGAGCAATGACTTTTAATTCTAGAGCCCTTTATTGTATGCCTACATGGCAGTTTTGTACATATTTTTACATTGTATGCCTATATTGCATTCTCGAAAGCCTATATGGCTATTTTGTACATATATTTCATACTTATATTGACATATATTGATGTATGCCTACATGGATATTTGGTTAATACAAATATATTTTATTGATGGTGTCCATATTTGCATTCTAAATTGATGGTTCAATAGATATGAGTTACGTGTATTCAAGTGTATAATTTACAACTTACGTGTATAATTTTTGACTTACATGTGTTTGAATGTATACTTTGTGGCTTATTTTTTTTCATGTGTATACCTTGTATTCATGCATATACTTTTTATTAATTTGTGTATACTTATTGAGGCTTACATGTTTTTGAGTACTTGTGCTTCCCTTATTGAAATGTACATGCTTGAACTACTCACGTGTATAATTATTAATTGGTTAACCCTAGTATTGATAAAAAATTTCCTTCATAGTTTTTCTTGAATATTAATTGACTGATGATAAACAACATTATCTAAAAGGAAAAAAACATGTTTTCAATTGGTATTCGATGAAATGATTCATAAAAAGATTTCAATATGTTTTCGATGCATCACCATCAAAATATTTATATGTAAAATTTTTGCAATATTATTTCTTGTATAAGAAATGGACTCGGGAGAAAGCAAGTGATAATTTATAATACAAATAAGAATTGGACTCAATGTTTTCCTAGACCCCCGAATAGGTCTATTTAACAAAGAAACATGCTCTCAATCACTCTTCAAATTTCAAAGCACCATTGGTGATGTAGAGTGGCTCAACCAAGTTGTGATATGACATAGCTTCTCTCAAATATGCCCACTAAGACTCCAACATTCACTTGACTCAACAAGGTAACTCAATTACCCAACCATGGAATCTATCAAACCAAACATGACCAGAACTTGGAGAAGACTTGGAAACATCCCAACATGACCAACCAAACTCAACACAACTCACCTTATGCTTGATAACAACCTCTGACCTATCGCTTCCAAACTAGGCCTCCTATTCCTTGCAACCTAACCAAATAGGATAGTCAACACAAGAACCACTCAAAAGGAATTAACAAGACCAAGGACACTAGTTATAGGCATCATATACCAATTCCCACAAGTCTTCAAAGGCTCATGTCTTGACAACAAAATACAAAGCCATGACAGGTAAAAATAAAATGCTACAAGGTAGGCCTAATTAGGCTACTCCAAACAAGGAATCAAGTACCTTGGCTCACACTAACACCCCTCAACCACAAATAGGTTCTTACAAACTTTTCCAACATAAATAAAATTCTCCCAAGAAACCTTGTCACAAAACACTTATGAAACAATCAAAAATCATATTTTACACAAAATCAAGCCTGTCACATAGAAATGTCGGGCCTAGAATTCTAGAGATATCTCTCCCACCTTCAAGACATTCTCTGAAACCAACATGGAATCAAAATATAAATGGTACTCTAACTGGTCCACACCCTCAATTAACTAAAAACCAACTTTCAAAACAAGTAATTAACTGTTGCATTTCAAATTTGTTTCTTTAAGCAAATTACAAATTTGCAACTTTAGACTCCTCCAACCTAATGACTATGACTAATGAACTATAAACCCACACAAATGGCTTAGAAATATCCTTATTACATCAAAAAAACTCCATTCTTTCACTCATATACAAATTCACAAATTTTCCTTCAAAGGCTAAAAAGACAAATTCTAGTGCAAGATTGAAATTTTTACATTTTTTTATCACTAGACCCAAAATTCACCCTAAAAGATACCTAATGGTATTAATTTACCTTATTCAAGACTAATCATTCTCAAAATACCCACAAAAACCTATTGACCAACCTATTCATCATCAGGTAATCAGTAAAAGCATTGAACTAGACCTTCTTCATCAAATGGAGGAACAAGGTTCTCTACACCAATGATCATATGCTTTTTGTGTGGAATACTCATATTTCTCAACCATCATTTGTATGTTTCTCTTTTCCATTGTTTTGCATGCCATCATAAGGGATCAAGCCGGTTGAATGAAACTCAGATCAATTCTATGTGTTTGCGTGCAAAAGAGGACCATTCCTAACGTAAGCCTACCTATTGAGACACATTGGAGCAGTTAGTTTGGTCACATGAATTGAAAAATGAAAGTTGTATCACTTTGTAATTTTATACTGCTTCTATTTGACACTTTTTCCATCAAGTGAAAATTTGTTGCCACAAGAAAACCACTTTGAGATAGCAAAAACCAAGAGGTTTTTGTAGAGGGTCCCAACACAATCCTATAGGATTAGAAGAGAAGTTTCTAAGCATCATGGTATCTAAGTAATAGCATGTTGAAGTTTGCATCCATTTAGCACTTTGGACCCTTAAGGGATTGATCCAGATGAACGTACCTCAGAGCGATTCCATATGTTTGGATGCAAAAGAGGACCATTCCTAGTGTAAAAATACCAATTCAGATGTGTTTGAACAATCTGCTTGGTCACACAAGTTGCAAAATGAAAGTTGCACCACTTTGCAACTTTGCACTGCTTGCATTTGATGCTTTTTCCATCAAGTGATAATCCACCTCCATGGGAAAACCACTCTGATATAGCCAAAACCAAGAGAGGGTTTTGTAGAGGGGCCCAACTTGATTCTATAAGATTAGAAGAGAATTTTCTAAGAATCGCAGTATCCAAATAATATGTTGAATTTTGCAAAAAATTTGCACTTTGGACCCTTAAGGGATCGATCTAGTTGAACGTACCTCAGAGTGATTCCATATGCTTTGGTGTGAAAGATGACCATGCCTAGTGTAAACATACCTATTTAGATGTGTTGGAATAGTCCAATTTGTCACATGAGTTACAGAGTGAAAGTTACACCACTTTGCAACTTTGCACAACTTGAATTTGACATTTTTTGCATCAAGTGAAAATCCGCAGCCATGGGAAAACCACTCAGAGATAGTAAAAAATGAGTGATTTTTTTGTAGAGGGGTCCAACATGATCGTATAGGATCATCCAATAAGTTTCTAAGCATCATGGTATCCGAGTAATAGCATGTTGAAGTTTTCAGCCATTTAGCACTTTGGACCCTCAAAGGATCGATCTGGTTGAACGTACCTCAGAGTGATTCTGCATGTTTGGGTGCAAAAGAGGACCATGTCTAGTGTAAAAATACCAATTTGAACACATTGGAATAGTCCACTTGGTCACACGAGTTGTAGAGTGCATTTGACACTTTTTCCATCAAGTGAAAATCTGTCGCCACGAGAAAACCATTCTAAGATGGACAAAACCGAGAGAGGTTTTTGTAGAGGGGACCAATATGATCTTGTAGGATAAAATAATATGTGTTTAAGCATAATTATATCTAAGTAATAGCATGCTGAAGTTTGCAGCCATTTATCAGTTTGGACCATGTTAGAACAAGAGGCTTTTATCCATTTGAACCCATTATTTTGCTATCTTGTTTATGAAAAAATCATTTTACTGCCATCCACAATGCTAAAATTTCCTTTTACCACCATATCATTTCCTTATCATCCACCCTTCTTAGCCAACACCTTTTACCTCCTTACTGCAACCCTTTAAAAAATGGCTCACGGTATCACGGTTATGAACAGTTGCATTATACCTGTTGTGTAGTTTCTACACACATGCTCCACTGAAGGTGGGGACCCTCTTTTTTCAATTTTTGGTGTCTTGACCCTTCTTTTCTCGAGGTTTTTCTTGCTTTTGGCCCGTGCTTTAATGCCCATCTTGCCAATTGAAGTGGCACACTTATGAATTCTATTGAAAATCTTGGATTCTGAATGCATTCCAGAATTCTCAATGTTCTTAGGAAAATCCACCTAGGCAGGATTCTCCTAGTTTTATTTCAACATTTGAAAGTAACTACCTTTTGACTTGGATTCGGGAGAATCCGTCTGGTTCAGATTTCTCCGAAATCTGTTACCTTGTCGAATCCCCGGATTTTTGTGGTTGTGGCTATCTTGTTGACTGTATTAATGGTGTTTGTGCAAATCTTTTGGGGCATTGATATATTGGATTTTGTGAAGTAATTGGTCATTCGAGTTTTCTTATTTTCTTATTATTTGAGCTTGGGTCTTGGAGCTTCTCGAGTTTTTCTGGATTGTGGATTTCGAGGCATTTTGACTGTCGCATTTGAGTTTCTCGTGCATGGATTGTATCCTACTTGCGTTTGATAGTTATTTGTTGGCATCACCGGTTCCAACCCTTTTCACTCTTATGGTATGTTGATATGCTCCTTTTCTCTATTGATTTTGAATTTCTTCGCTTCATTTTATTTCTATTTCTTCGTGGTTTCCTGATTTCCTTGGGTATGTGCGCTGTCACTAGGCATTTTGGGGGTTTTCGTTGTTGTACTAGTCTGTTTGGGTGGTCATTGAATTTTTATTCTTGGTCTGGTATTATTTCTTTTGGACGTTTGCTTGCATTGGTCTTAAAATTTCCATTTTAGTGTGTGAGCAAGTCGTGCCTGATTCTTTGTGCTTTCATGGCGAATATCTTGGGGGTTTCAACCTAGGGCATGGCCAATCCTCAAATTGTTGTGAGGAGTGCTCTAAGTTCTTGTGTGATCTATTGGGGATCTAGGCTAGGTCGTTGTCAAGGTGCAGGTCTTTGATCCAGAGTTATTTGAATCATTTTGGTGAAAGTAAGAAAGATGTGGATGGGTTCGGGTTTTCGAGGTCCCCGCGGAATTTTACTTTCCTCGGATTTCCCTGGACTTTCCCTATTCTTTCTCTTTTACCACCTTTTCCTGGATTTCGTCTATCTCGCCAAAATCCACTTCCTCTAGATTTTATCGGTGTCCATAGTCGGGTCAATTTTTTGATTTCGTGTTTTAGTGATCATATATTTGGTTCTCACCAAAATCTGTTCCCTCCGGATGTTCTGTGTCTTCTCCATTTTCTCGAGTTTTCTGGGAAGATATTGAATTTGATGATTATGAGGGACTTGTTTATTGGTGACGTATTTGATTGATTAAATGAAATTATGCTAAGTGTTTCTAATGTTATTCCTTTGTTAATTGGTGGATTTAAATGATGTTGTGGGGTTTGCATGCTTGGTTTGCTGGAATCCACCTAGTACAGATTTTCCCAAAAGTTCTCACCAGTGTGGAATCCGTGAGGGGGGCTAAATCCTCAACTTTGGGATATTGATTTCCTGCACTTCTTGTTTCTTGTGTATCTAATTGTGGTCATCTTTATTTATTTGTAGGAAGGATTGGGACAGGATGTTTCTGGTCAAGGCAAAGGGAAGGCATTGGATCTAGGTGCAGAGACTTCGGGCATCTTAGATGCAGAGAAAGTGAAATTGGACATAAAGATTCGGATTCTTGAAAGCAAGGTGACTTCAATTTGGTTAGGAATCATGGATACTAATGTAGGTATGTGGGACTATGAAGAATTTAAGGTTGAGATGTCAGCACCGAGCCAACCTTTATTGGCTAGGAGAATTATGGACTCTGGATTGGACCATGTTGTAGGCTTCCCTTCCACAGTGCAATGTTATGAATTGGTACTTGAGTGTGCCAGGAATTATGATAGGGGGACTCAAAGGATAAGCAGTCCTCAGGGAAGGGTTGTGGCAGGCTTCAACCTTGTGTCCATTGCTGTAACCTTTGATATGCCTGACAAATCACATGTGGTGGCTTTTGATATGGATGGTGCTAGGAAGTATTATGAAGAAAATGTAGTTAAGTCTCAGCAAGTGATCAACTCTTGGTTGGAGAAGCCTAAGTCCCATTTCTCTAAGTTTCCTAAGTAGCTATTTAGGCTCAAGTTTAGGAGAGAGTACTACAATGTCATCATTCTTCTCAATAGGATAGTAGGGTTGAAGAGTGCAGGTGTGTTCGAGACTTGGATGTTCAATGTAATTGCTAGAATGGAGTAGGGAATTGATTATCACTGGGCAGGTGTCATTAGTGCGGTGATCCATGAGCAGTTATGCAATGTCTTGCAAACCAAGACTTTTACTATGACCTCCTACCTAGTGTATTCATTGGAAAGACTTTACCCATACAAGGGGTTGAGCACTAGGGGTACCTTTGGATAGGATGCTATATATGAAGTATATCCACAGTTGCACCTAACTAGAGGAAGCTACAGGAGATCCAATGATGCTTTCACAATGTACATCACCAGATTGCTCCAAGGTGTAGAGCATATGAGAATTTCTGATAGGGCTAAAGAATTAATAAGGAGATATGGGGGATGGTTTATCCAGTTCCCCACTTTCTCTTACATTAGAATTTATGGTTTTCAAAGGGCTCCCTACAGACTCCCTAGATATCCTACTGATCATATCGTATTGTTGGAAGTCACTAGACAGATTTGTGACTTCGACAATGTTGTGAAGGGAGAAATGCACAAGACAGGTTTTGGGAATGACTTTCCCTTAAAGATAGGAATGGGTGAGGTTTTTCCTTCTATTCAGTCTTCTCATGCTTTTGAGGAGGAGATGAGTACTTTTGGTCTCTCTTTCCATTCTAAGAGAGCAAGGTTTGACATGACTGGTGAAGCACAAAAGAAGGCCAGTAAGGAATATAGCCATAAGGTTAGTATTGAAGATTACTGGGTTAACCTTGCTGATGAGTTTGAGGTAAGAAAGAAGAAGTTCTCTAGATTACTAGTGGATTTGATAAGGCTAAACAATGTGAGGGTCATCCTTGATCAAGTAGAAGAGGATAGAAACCTAATCTAGGGTCATGTTTATGAGGCAGTGAAAGATAAGCCAATTGGAGAAGTTGACTAGTTAGAGGAAGAAAAAATAGAGTTGGATCAATTCATGACCCTAGTGATTAAGTACAGCAAAATGTGGTTGAAACACAAAATCCTTGAATTGGAGAGTGAGGGTATCCCATGTACCTATGATCTGATGGGAGGCTTAGAATCTCAATCTGCTTTTAAAGAGTCACTTGAACCAGATCCTAAGGGCAAGGAAAAGGTGGATTCTCCTTTCAAAATCCAAGTTAGGGACACTCAAGTTGAGAAGGCTGCAGAGGTGAGTAAACAAAGGAAGCTTGTTTCCAAGAAGAGGAGACATGCCTCGAGGAAATAAATTGAAAAGAACAAGGAAGAAGAGGAGGAGGCAGAAATTTCTCCTCCATTCACAAAGAGAAGAAGGATTACAAAGTTATCACAAAATGTTGAGGAGGCTCCTAAAACCGACAAGGAGACTGAGCCACCAGTGGTAGAGGTGGAAAGCTCAAGGGAAAAGACACAAGTGTACATGAGGAGGTCAAGGACTCCTTCCCTAAGAGATACTGCAATAAAGGAGGATGTTTTAGTAAGTGTTCCTATTGTTGAATAGGTAGATATCTCCATTCTTCAGAATGTTGGTAGCACAAAGGAGGAACCAAAGAAGGATGAAGATCCTAAAGGTTTGGGCGAAGAATAATTTCAGGAGGGAGACCTCTATAATGCAAAGGCATAAATTGACAAGGTGATTCAATCCCCCTTGGTGGCACATGCAGATTCACCTATGAAGGAGCAATCGAACAAGTCTCCACAAAAGGAGGAAATACTAGCTAGGGCCCCTTGACCGGTACAAGTTTTTGTGGAAGAGTAGTCATAGGACAAGGAGATTCAAATCATGGATATTCCTAATGTACCAAGTGTTGAAAAGGATGCAATTGAGGATCAACAGGAACATGAGCAAGATGGGAAAAATATAGTGCCTGTTGGGTCTACTATTCTAGATTGGTTAGAGAAAGAGTTGAAGAGAAAAATGGTGATAGTGGAGGATGCTCCTCCTAATTGCGATGTCCTTATGGCTAATGTGGAAAAGGAAAAAACTAAGAAGAAAGCTAGGGTTGTGTCTCAGATTGAAAGAGATGGGTCAGGCAACAGAGTGGCCCATATTGCTACCCCTACTCTAAACAAAGATAGAGACAATGTGAATAACTAGGATTATGATGTGCAAACTATTGAATTGGGGCATGCTTCTATGGAGTAGGATATTGAGGAATATGAAGGCTCTAGTGCTGTGATTGTGGGTAGGTTGAATAAGGCTATGCAAACTAGGCATGAGATAGAGAGGGAGAATGAGAAACTAAAGAAGTACTTGCAAGAATTGATGAAACCTTTGCAAGCTATTAGTTCTTCCTCCTCTGCTGCAAGTTTCTTGCCTCAGGAGACAATCTCTAAGCTTGAAAAGATGAAAGGCACCACATGCTACAGTTGCTTGGTTACAGGGTGTCCAAACCAAAGGAGATGATGCTATTAAGGAATTTTTTTCAATTGGTGGGGATGCTATGAGGTTGATTGATTGGTTGAAGGTTGTATTGGCTCAAGATAAGGAGGTTACTGATCTCCTACTACAGAAAACCACAACAATCATGGGGTTTACAGCAGATAAACTGCTAAAGTGTGGGATTCTTCCTTTTCCAAGGGTTTATGAACCTTGGGAATGGTTTGAAATCTTGTAAATCAGGTAGAAGGCCTTGAGAAAAATCCATAAACAGGAAAGGAAGATTGAGGACACTTTGACTGGTATCCATGATAAGTGCATCTCATTCTTTGAGGTCATGATTGGAAGGAAGAAGTTTCCTCCAAAAAATCTTAATCTGGAGCAGCTTAAGAATTGTTGGAGAGATGTTTATTCCCCAGTCAATGAAGGACCAGTTACTGGGCATCAGCTAGATGATTTTGAAACTTATATTACAGTCATAAACATATACTTGACTAGTAGGGCTGATTGGGATGGTACAGTTAGGCAGGCAAGAGATGACATCAAGTCTCTTGAGAGAAGGATTAGGGTTTTTCATGTGCCACATGTTGCTGAGTTGGATAGAGCCCTATTGGCTGTACATGGTGAAGAAGATCGAGCTAAAGAGAAGGATGGGGAGTAGCTATATAGGGTTACATCAATATTTGTGCTTCCCATTATTCACATGTATTAGGCCGACCTTTTGGGTATAATGGTTGTTTTGGATGAAATTTGTGCCAATAGCACATTTCATATTATGCTCGAATATCTTTGAGGCTGACCCTTTATAGGTCATGTTTTATTGTAAATTATGTTTTGAGCCAACCTATCTTGGGGATTCTCTATAAAATAGACATGTTGCCTCATTTGAGAATATACAAGAATAAATAGATTGATAAGGATAGAGATAGAAAAAAAATAGATAAGTGATATTAGAGTGACTTAGGGTTTATTCTCAAGCAAGTGTTGTAATAGAAAACTCGAGTTGCTATTTTGGATGACTTAATATAAGAAAGATATTGTGATTTGGTATCTATCTTGTGGAGTTTCATCTAGCATGGTTCTTGTTTTTTATCTTTGAAATTACTTGTAAGTTTATAGTTAAATGGTTTGGTAATGCATAGGGTTCATGTTTGGAATGTTTTTAGTGATCTCTAGTCCATAATTTTTGTTGTTAGTTGATTGTTAGCTACTTTGCAAAGTTAGCCTGGACTTAAAATTGTGCTTAGTTTAGTCATAAGGGTTTGTTCATCTCAATTGCAATAGAATTGACTGAATGAATGTTTTTGATTTGAAAATATTTAAATACCTTAGAAGATTGCACTATTTTTGTGAAAACAGAGAGTAGTTTATGAGAGATCGGTCCATTTTGAGCATTTTATCTTTTGGCATTTTCAATCTAAGGGTTAGAAGTAGTCTTAAAATCATTTCTGAAACCTTTATATTTTACTGTCTCTTTATTATTAAGGCTTAAATCAAGATTCCATGTATAAATTCATTATTTAGATTTGATACAATCAAAATCCAGTGTTTGCTCGTAGTAAGGTCCTATTGTGATGACCAACATTTTCACATTATCTCTGAGTTGTTTTGTTGCATTGTCAAGACCTGACATTAGAGACCTTGGGGTTATCTCTTTTCCCATAGATATTTACCTTTCAAGAGAGATAGGATATCATATTCTGTCTGAGTTGTTGTTGTGTAGAAAACACCATCAACAAATTGGCACTAGAAGGAGGGCCTTTGAACAAGAAAACTGGAGCGTTTCTTAAACGCCATCTCTCTTGAGAGGCTTAGAATAAGAACTAGATCTACTCCATGAGGAGAAGAATTTCAAGAGTTACAAGCCCCTAATAGGTCAAGAAGGACCAGAGGAGGGGAAGCATCATCGTTCGCTCACCCACTTCCATCATCTTCATCTTCATCTTCATCTAAGGGAATTCCTGTTCCACAGCCACAACCAGTCATAAATCAGCCATTACCACCCCCACCTCCACCAATGGATTTTCTTGCTAATAATCCATCCCCATTGATCTTTAATAATTACAATGTCATGCCCAAGAACCCTGAGCACTTCTACTCTAATTTTCATACCCATGACCCCAACAAGACAACATAAGAGTATATTAGGATTTTCAAGACTTGTCTGAGAGATAGAGGAATTAACCATGAGGATGTTGCATGTAGGATTTTCCCTTATTCTCTAGGAGAAGAGGCCTTTTATTAGTACAATCACTTACCCGCTGCTTCCATCCATGATTGGATTGAATTAGAAATTGCATTTCTGCAGAAGTTCAAGATTCCCATTAGTGCCAATGAGTTATACTTACAATTTGTTGGAGTAGAAAGAGAAATTATTGAGCCCATCGGATCATTCAATGATAGGTTCCATCGAGAATATACTAGACCCCAGGGACCTTATGATGGAAATGAAAATACTGCTTTAGAAGTTTACCTTGAAGCTTTGGATAGCCGTACAACCACCTTCCTTAAACAAAGGACCAATCCTCTGAATACTTTGCTCACAGCATATGCAAAAGTAGTAAAGATCAGTACAAACTTGAGGCAACATTTATTAGGATCTTTTCCTTCTCGGAGACCTACAACTCCCCCTAGACAAATTCAAGCTCTTAACCAGGCCTTGACCAATCATACCCCAATCGTGAATCCAGTACCTTCGTTACCTTTGGTTCCTCATCCAAGTCTGCCTTTGAATCAAACTCAACCTATGACTTCATATCTACAACAAAGAGTTAATCATCCCCTTCATCAACAACAAGCTGGTTTTCCTACATACTTGTAGAATTCAGAAGTCTTGAATCAGGCTATTGGTTTTGGGGGTTTGCCCGGATATCTTTCTAGTGGAAATCTAGCACCACCTAATAATCTAGATAAGGAGAGGTTGGATGAATTATCTGAACAAGTGAAGAGGTTGAATGCAGAGGTAACTTATTTGAGAAATCAGAATAGCTAGCTTCAGGCTGCTCAGAAGAATATACAATCTAACTATTGTAGGGAAATCAGGAACTTTGAAAGAGGTCAATACTTTGATAGAAATCAAAATTATGATAGAGGACAATGTTCTGGTTAGAATTTCGATAGGAGAAAAGGTCCTGGTCAGAAATTTGATAGAAATCAATAAGGTGGACAAGGATTTGATAGAGGTAAACAACCTAGGCATAATAGGTCCTGGAATATTGGACCAATTACTGAAGGGATTCCTACTCCCTTGGATCAACCCACTACTCAAGAGAAGCCTCTGAATGGTGTATACTTAGCAGAAGCAACTTTGTCTAGATGGTGCAAGCTCCATAAAACAAGTCAACACTCTGAGCTGGATTGCACCGAATTTTAGACTACAACTTTCATCTTTCAATATGAAGTGGAGAATAATTCCACTGCATAGGAAATTGTACCTTCAAACCCCTATGATTCACCAGTGCTGGTACTTAATCATGCCCCATTCCCCAAAGGTGAGGAAAATGAACTAGAAGAAGTATCTATTATAGAGAATGAGACAGAGTAGGTATTAAATGAAGATGAGATTTCCTAGTTGTTTAATGAGGAAAATGAGAATGATAATGGCCCTTTGGATGAGGAAGAAGTTAGCGTTGAAGAAGTTCAGATGTTTCAACAACTAGGAAAGAAATATGATTTAATAAATAGGCCTAACAGAGGTCCATAGGCTAGAGGTCCTTTCACTACTTCGATCCCTCCTAACAATTTTAACACTCCACCAGATCCACAAGCGAGTAATAATCCACCGTATCCTCATGTACCCACACAGTACCTGTCGAAGGGAAACAATGCTGAAGTATCTAAGGATAAGCAATCCAATGGCTACAAGGAAGCCCATGTTGATATGAATTTGGAGAAATTGGGTGAATATGTGACTGAAGAGTTCCAGAAATTAAAGGTAAGTGTTTCTTCTTTTGAGTTATTAAGAATTCCTACTATTAGGAATATAGTTTTTGGATCATTTAGTTCAAATATAATGCCACAAGGGGTAGCCACCAATGAGGTTGCTACTAGGTCTTCTAATTCTCAAACATCTAGAAGTCAGGTCCACCTGTAGACAAGAGGGGAGATAAGGATAAAGGTCAAGTTGCACAGGCTGATACTCATTTGAATTTGTTTCAAGGCAAGATGGAAACTCCTCCTTTCTTAATTTATGTTCGTATCTTTGGAAAGAATTTGCATAATTGTCTTCTAGACTTAGGAGCTTCCATGAAGGTTATGCCCTTTTCCATTTGCAAAGCATTAGGTATTACCCCTATAGCCTCTCAAAAGAAGGTTACTCAATTAGATAAAACAAAAGTGAGCGTAGTTGGAGAATTGAACATTATCCCTACATAGCTTGTATTAGACCCTAGGGTGCAACAAGTGATCAATATACAAGTTGGTGACATTCCTAATACTTATGGTTTGATCCTAGGCAGAGAATTCACTAAGGCACTAAATGGATATACATCTACAAACCATTCCCATATGTGGTTACCATGGAAAGGAGTCCCAAACTAGATCAGAATTGAAAGAGAACCCTGAATGAAGTATGTAATCAAGGAATATCAGAATGTTTCAAATGAATTATTGGTGTCTGGGGTTGGTATGGGAAATTATGTGTTGGTTGCATTAGTTACAAAAGATAAACTAGTAAAATGTGGGATTCTTGCTTTTCCAAGGTTTTTTGAACCTTGGGAATGGTTTGAAATCCTGCAATTGAGGTAGAAGGCCTTGAGAAAGATCTATAAATAAGCAAGGTAGATTGAGGACACTTTGACTGGTATCCATGATAAGTGCATCTCATTCTTTGAGGTCATGACTAGAAGGAAGAATTTTTCTCTGAAAAATATTAATCTGGAGTAGCTTAAGAAATGGTGGAGAGATTTTTATTCCCCAATTAGGGAAGGACCAGTTACTGGGCATCAACTAGATGATTTTGCAACTTATATTGCAGTCATGGATAGATACTTAACTAGTAGGGCTGATTGGGATGGTACAGTTAGGCAGGCAAGAGATGACATCAAGTCTCTTGAGAGAAGGATTAGGGTTTTTCATGTGTCACATGTTGCTAAGTTGGATAGAGTCCTGTTGGCTGTACATGGTGAAGAAGATCAAGCTAAAGACAAGGATGGGGAGTAGCTATATAGGGTTACATCAATATTTGTGCTTCCCATTATTCACATGTGTTGGTCCGACCTTTTGGGTATAATGACCATTTTGGATGAAATTGGTGCCAATGGCACATTTCATATTATATTCGAATATCTTTGAGGCCGACCCTTTATAGGTCATGTTTTATTGTAAATTATCTTTTGAGCTGACCTATCTTGGGGTTTCTCTATAAAATAGGCATGTCGCCTCATTTGAGAATATATAAGAATAGATAGATTGATAAGGATAGAGATAAAAAAATAGATAAATGATATTAGAGCGACTTAGGGTTTATTCTCAAGCAATTGTTGTAATAGAAATCTCAATTTGTTGCTATTTTGGATGACTTAATATAAGAGAGATATTGTGTTTTGGTATCTATCTTGTGGAGTTTCATCTAGCATGGTTCTTGTTTTTTTAATCTTTGAAATTGCTTATAATTTTATAGTTAAATGGTTTGGTAATTCTTAGGGTTTCATGTTTGGAATGTTTGTAGTGATCTCTAGTCCATACTTTTTATAGTTAGCTGATTGCTAGTTGCTTTGCAAAGTTAGCCTGGACTTAAAATTGTGCTTAGTTCAGTCATAAGGGTTTATTTATCTCAATTGCAATAGAATTGACCGAATGAATGTTTTTTATTTGAAAATATTTAAATACCTTAGAAGATTGCACTATTTATGTGAAATTGCAGATTCATCTGGGTTAAACAGAGAGTAGTTTATGAGAGATCTGTCCATTTTGAGCATTTTATCTTTTGGCATTTTCAATCTTAGGGTTAGAAGTAGTCTTAAAATCATTTTTGAAACCTTTATCTTTTACTGTCTCTTTATTATTAAGGCTCAAATCAAGATTCCAAGTATCAATTCATTATTTTCTCATAGTAAGGTCCCATTGTGATTACCAATATTTTCACATTATCTCTGAGTTGTTTTGTTGCATTGTCAAGACCTGACATTAGAGACCTTGGGGTTATCTCTTTTCCCATAGAGATTTACCTTTCAAGAGAGATAAGATATCATATTCTGTCTGAGTTGTTGTTGTACAAAAAACACCATCAACAATACCCTTACTGCTATATCGTGCAGAGCAGAAACTTGGCCCGAGGTTTGACAATGAAGTGAAGGTTATTTTATAAAGGTATACTGCCATACTGCAAGGATTTTGAACTTGTCCCACAGTAGACTGGTAGGGAGAACAATCCTAGCCGACACCACTATACCGTGTAGAGTGAAAGGTTTGACCGTGGTAGAGCGGTGGAAGGAATAGAGAGAGGAAAATTTAGACACCGCCATACTGCATAGGGTTGACAAGGAGCTCAAGGTAGTGAAGTAGACATTGAAGATGATAGTCAAGGTAAGCCATTGTGGTACCGTGGGGAGGGGAAAGACAAATCGCAGTAGGGTGGTAGAAAGAATATAACATGTGGAAACTTTCATACCACATGGAGAGAAATTTTAGGCCATGGTGGAGAGGTGTGCAGAGGAGTGACAATAAAAAGAAACTGTTATACCGCTAGGGGTCAAAATAGAGCCCACGGTAGAGCGGTAGGAAGAGTAGGCAAGTAGACCATGGTAGAGTGGTTGATGGTGGAGTAACATGAAATGTTACCACAGTACCATGGTAGTGGAAATGATGGTTCAAGGTAACGTGGTAAAGAGATGTGTTTTATTATTGTTAATATTTTAAAATCATGTTTTATGTTGTTTATCAAGAAACATGACTTTTGACCTCTCATGAGAATCTGAACAAAAATAAACCAAAAGGCATGGGAAATGTTCTCTAACATGTATAAAAGCATGAGTTTGAGACATAATAAGGGTTAGAAGAGAGAACAATGAGAAAATAGCAGAAAATAAAAATTGGGGGATGCATATAATGTATAGAATTTTTTGAAGCAAAGCAATGGAAATAATATTTTAAACTGGTCAAACCTTTTTTGGCTTTCAGTTGTTGTGATGCAATTATTTCTTCTTTTTATTTGGTTGTCTCCAACTTGAGGTTTTTAATCATTTAAATCTGTATGTCAAGTATATTCCAGATCTATCAAAGTGCATTTTCATTTTGTGTGATTTAATTAATTAGTGTCTTCAAGTAAGATTTAAATTCTTTTGAATGAATCACAATGATTAAGGATTTCTTTTGGATAATCGAAGAAGAACCTGGTAAATAAACATTCCAACAAATTTATGCAAGTCATAAATTTAGTGAAGTTTTATGTTAGTCATAGAACCTCATTTTTCAAAGTGCCTAGCAACTCAAGTTAAGCCAAAATAGGGAAATACATATCATTTTTGAGATTTGACTCCATTACCCATGTGGATAGAAAGCACCGATCTGTCATACCCCAAAAAATAAATTTCATAAAAAACTACTTTCATTTTATGCAATAGGAGTAGTTATTAAGATTTTATCTCTTCACTTCCAATTGACATTGTGGATAGATTTCTCAAGCAGGAAGCATATAGTTTAAGTCTACCTCATTTATATAGGTTTACCCACCTAGGTTTAGCAGACCCTAAAGAGTAGAAAGTTCAAATTCACTATTTGACCTTGTACGTTAGCCAAAATGTTGTGAGAGCTTGGCAACCTCTTGTGGTTTAAACCTACATTTTTTATTCCTAACAGACCCTTAAGGAATCAATCTGGTTGAATGTACCTCTGAGTGATTCCACATATTTGGGTGTGAAAGAGGACCATGCCTAGCGTAAACATACCTATTCAGATGTGTTGGAATATTTTTCTTGGTCTCACAAGTTGCAGAGTGAAAGTTGCACCACTTTTCAACTTTGCATTGCTTTCATTTGACACTTTTTCCATCAAGTGAAAATACACCACCACGGGAAAACCACTCTGAGATAGCGAAAACCGAGAGAGGTTTTCATAGACGGACCCAACTTGATCATGTAGGATCAAATAAGAATTTTCTAATCATCATGTTATCTGAGTAAACATATGTTGAAATTTTTAGTCGTTTAGCACTTTGGACTCTTAAGGGATTGATTCGATTGAATGTAGCTCAGAGTGATTCCACGTGTTTGGGTAGGAAAGAGGACCACCCCTAGTGTAAACATAACTAGTTAGATGTGTTGGAATATGTTTCTTGGTCACACGAGTTGTAGAACAAAATTTGCACCACTTTTCAACTTTGCACTGCTTACATTTTGACACTTTTCCATCAAGTGAAAATTCGTCGCCACTAGAAAACCACTTTGAGATAGCCAAAACTGAGAGATATTTTTGTAGAGGGGCCCAACATGATCTTGGAGGATTAGAAGATAAGTTTCTAAGTGAAAGGGAATTATTTTTATGGGGTTTGTGTTGCTGCCCCTATAGATTTTGATGGAAAAGGGCATGAAAAATGAGGTTTCACCCTAGGGTTTGATAAAATATTGCATGTAGAGGTTGGGTGATTATCTTTTGAGTTTTTGTAGGTATTTTTAAGAATTTCTTAGGTGGTGGCATGTTCTACCAAGGTGTGGAACCATTCCTTTCAATAAACCCTCCCTATACTAGCATAAAATAAGGGTTTTGGTTTTGCATGGTGGAGTGAGTTTTTCCTAAGACAAATTGTGGATCTAAGGGTTTGGATACATGATAATTTCTGCCCCAACAAGTTAAGTAGTTTTTTGAATGTTTAAAGGTATGTTCCTTAGTAAATTAGGCCTAGTTAGCCTAATGAAGACAACGAAGGTCATTTTTGATGCACATGTTCCAAGATAGTCATTGTTGATTTTGAAGTATGTGTTGTAACTCAATATTATATATCTAGATAAGTCATTTTTTGTGAAGTCATTTGAGAAGTTTTCCTTAAAACACCACTTTTCACCACACTTTTCACTTGAAAATTCATCATAAAACCCTTTAATAGAAACTCCACCTTTGTTTCTTCAATTCCCCTGCACAAATAAACACACACCTAAAAAATCCTAATACTAACTTACTCCACTAATCTAAACTATCAAATTCAATGGAGTAGTGATTATTGGTTTGTAGAGAAAGTTGAGAAAAATCAGTTCAAACTTATGATAAGCTCAATAGATACCCTCCTAAATATATTCTAATGAAAGATACTTTACTATTCTACATTAAATAGATGGAAGGGACTTACAGATAGGGAAAGTAAAATAAGATGATAGCATTGGAATCAAACAAATTAATGTGCATACATGTATAAATTAATAAGAACCAATGTGCATGTACTTAAAAATTAATCCAATGAACCATTTGGGTCTCCTCTTCTCTTTATTGTGTCAATTATTGCCTCATGGTCAGACTCATTCACCTTTCAAAAGGTCTTGTTCAAAGTTCTACCCCCATATTTGGTCAAACAAACATTGGATTCCACAACAAGGTTTGAGTAATAAAGAATCTTAGGACGCATGTCAAAGTCCTGAAACAACCAATGTTTAACACTCGAGTGTGGGTACCTTCTAAGCCACGTTCCAATAACCACAACTGCGCTTGTAGGGTATTCGATGTTTTCTCCATCTATAATTGGGACCTCCAATTTCTTTTTTGCCTCAACACAATGACACAAGTAATAGTATTTTCCCTCTTCATTGTCTTCATCTAAAATAACTTCATAAACATTCCCTACATTGATATGTGTAGAAAATCTCTTGAAATTATTCAACATTACGAATACAATACAAAGTAAGAAAACTATATATAATTTCAACAACTAAGCAAGTAGATATATCACCTAGTTGAACTAGATCTGATACATGGTCAAAGGCGACCAATGATTCCATCTGTCAGTTCCAATGTCATCAAAGGGCGATATGTGTGAAGTGGGCTAAGATAACTTGTCAACCATTTGTCAACCCACTACCCTGACTCACAATCATTCCAAGCTTGCATTGTACATGAAGAAAAAAAGCATGCCATATTTCATGTATCGATACTCCATGAACCTGCATTTGAGCTAAGGAAAGAGTGTACCTCACTCAATCTTACTAGTGTACAATATTTTTCATATGGTGCAATGTTAGTATCATCCATCAACCAAAAAAATATATGAACTGAAGATGTACCTTCATTACCTAGACCCATCGAAGCATTACACTACTCGACAATTGATTTTGCATCTATCAACTTTGCACTGTCTTTATACTTTAACTCTTCTCATGCTAATGCTATTGTCATGCATGCTCCCCCTTTCCATGTTCAGCATGACAAAAGTTCCACATATGTTGAACACCTGTAATGACATGCAGGACAATAAAACATGCATGAGTTCTTGAACTGTGTTGCACAGTTATCCAACCATGTTATATGTCAGTCATATGCTATGCCCCTCTCATACAAACAACTATAGAACATCTAGAAGAAACCTTGCACAAAATCTAGAGAATGTTTGTGATCATCACTAATGTAAAAGTGGTACTCCCTCAATACCTTCCTTTGCTCATCTGTACTATCAAATGCATGAATGAATTTTATGTGCACAAATAAAGAAACCTATGTGGATTTTTAATACTGTGACTGCACCTCACATTATGGCTGTAGAGTGTAGTTCTCCAAAAATTCAACCACTGATACTATGCTTCCAACTAGAAAGGTTTCCTTGCATAGCTTGAATTGTGTGTCCAACCATCAGGCTCTATGGGTATGCATTACATACTTAGACAATATATTGTGATGAAACATGGACATAAATTGGTACACTAAAATCTTCTCAATAACCAAATCACACCTTTTTTCTTGAGACCCATCTTTTGTAGCATATGCCACTATTTTGAACTTCCTGAACTCTACTAGTTTTTGTCCCACCTCATCTATGCTTTCCATATGTTGACATACTGGCATACACTGGAAGCCACCAAAATGCTCACATGAACCATCCAAGAATGATGTCATGTAGAATATCTAGCCATCCTCTATTTCACATTCATTTTTTGGTAAGAAATCTCTTGAAGATTTTGGTGGGGCTTCTATGCAACAATCCTACAAAAAAGTGCTAGTATAAAAATCTAAACATATAGAATGATAAACATCATAATGGTTAGAGAATTCAATATGTAGTGTACAATTACAAGTAGTGTGTGTGTGATTTATCTTGACATAAAAAGGTGTAATCATTTCAAAAAATATTTGAGAAATACTAATTTGAGGATAATCATTTTTAAATCTATGAAAAAATTGGGTTCGAGTCCTATCCAAAAAATGCTTTGGATGTGGCTCATGATTTCGACTACCGATTCTCCTTCTTACCACATCCCTTTGATTCAGAGATGGTCTTGTGTTATTCTTCCAATACTCTTCAATTAGTGTTCTCAAGGCTTCAAAAACTTCTTTATCTTTTCATGACAGTCTCCCCGAGAATTCCCATAATTCATTTGAATTAGTGCCCTCAATTATTTGCCACCTTTGAATGACTCTTGATACAAAAAATCTACTAATTCTCATTTGTTCACTCATCTTTCTAATCAGAGGAGCTCTCTTTGTTTGAAAACTTACCAAATTCAATGTAATGACATGTCAAGTGACATTACTATCCTTTGAGTGTGAGGTCTTACCGACACTCTCATAAGAATCCTTTAGATTCTTCATAATAGTGTCTTCACTCAATACATTCAATGTTCTCAACCCAAAAGTCTTCATGATGTTCCTATACTTTACACCCCGCATCATTTCAATAAATAGTTGACATCTTGTGGTCTCATTTATCCTTTCAAAGAATCCTTCCAAAATATTATCAACATATCTTCTATAGGTGCGTGTTGAAATCTTACCTTCCATGTGCTGCAAAATCTCATTATCAATGTTAATCAAATACTTTGGATTTCTATGCAAAATTCTAGGTGGTGTTCTCCTAGGTACATACATCTCAACATTAGGAATTTCATCAATATTTAATTGAGGTGAGCTATATTTCATACCTTCGATCAAGGGTGGATAGGAAGACATACCTTGAGGTTCATGTGGGGATGATGCCATACCTTCTTCATCAAATCTGAGTGATGATGTAGTCTCAACAATATTCAATTGCGGTATATGGTGTCCCTCCATATTCACTTGCAGTAGATGGTGTTTTTCCATATTCACTTGTGGTAGATGGTGTTTCTCCATATTTTCTTTTTCTTAATGGTGTCCCTTCATATTCACTTGTCATAGAGGGTGTGTCTCCAACTATAGTATCTTAATCTATCTTATGATGATTCTTTCACATTTTTGCCTTTTGTGCTACCAATGTTTGTTGTCTTTTTGACAGTTGAGGTTCCTCTTCAATTGTCTTGTTTTCATCAATCATTTCCAATTTCTTCTTTTCACGATATGTTGCCACCCGAACTCTCTCATTTTCTTTGAAGGTTTCATTCTCTTCGTTTATTAGTTTCCTCTTTGTATTTTTCTTCAACATGGTAGATAATTTTATCTGTACCATGGTAATGAGATGAATATTAGTTCCTAAAAAATGTATACATTCAAGTTAATTGAAAAATTTATGTCATTCAAGGCTTCATTTAAAGAATACTTACAATCATTTTGTACAAGAGTTAACCTAGCATAGACAAAGGTGACATGATTTTTTAAAATCTAGAATTCCTTAAAGAAAAGCGGTAACATGTGATGCCATTATGGCAAGATAGGATCAAAATTTAAGCATGGACAAGCATACAAAATTTCAACTTATGTCATATATACATATACAAATTGTGGAAGCATACATGGTGTGGGAACACCATTGAATGAAAATTGTTAATTCAAGAAGTTGTTGTCTAGGCTTTAGGAAAACATTAATGCAATGCTTGATTTAGAATATTTGAAGGAAGATCATCAATAATTAGGTGAGGGAATTTTGTTTGTGTGCATGGGAGGTCTAAAAGGGTATTGGGCATGAAGCCCTAGAGTGAAATTTTGAGTCTTCCATGAGATTTCAAGTGGTTTTGATATGCTAAAGTGTTTTTTGCATTGGAGAAGTGTGGTTTCTTGTTGAATTGCATTTATTTAGATCATTTTAGACCAGTTTGAAGTATTCATAAAATTGTGTGAGGGTAGTTTCATGGGTAAAAAGGAGGGTTTTTGGTGCATGTGAAGATGGGTAAACACAAGGTTCTTGTTGTTTTTGAGTAAAAGATAATGATCTATGTTAAATAAGGTCTATGATACAAATCTTACTATGTATTTAGTTCTTTTGAGTCATTATAGCTATTTAGGGGGGAGATTTGTCTTGACATTTGCAAAACATTACATTTTTGGCAAAGTTGTTAAGAGATAAGTTAGTTAAGAAGTTACAAAAATAGTTAGATACATTTTGGGAGTTGATTTTGAAGGGAAAAAAGATAAATATCATGTAAATGCTCGAATGGAGGCTGCTTTTCAATATTTGAATAAAATAAAATAAAGAAATTCTCTGATTTTTGTGATTTTCTTGTGTTCTTTCTCTCTGTACGGACCCATATAGGTGTGTGATGCCTTGAAGGCTTGGGAGATAATTTATGCATGACTTTATCTTCAATTTAATAAGGATTGGTGTCTTAATACCATTTAAGAAGATACTTTCAGTCGTTTCTCCAAGTCTGCCATATTTTGACAATGTAAGGGTTTGAGGCTATAATGTATTGATTTTTACCAATCCATCCACTATGATGGATTTGTAACTTAGTGGATTGGTGTGTAAAATAATAATGTAGATGTAAAATGTGTTTGGGAGTCTAGAAAAGCATGGGTTTAGTCGATGGAGTGATGCACTAGTCTGGAGAGGCTCGAAGTTGTGAAATCCTTGAAAATCCTTGTTTTGCTTATGTTTTGGAGTGTTTCTTGGGACAGTAGGGTAATGACCTTATGTGGGAAAGGTAATCATTAAATTGGTGGTTTGGTATCATGAAAATTTATTTTTCTTGGTGTTTGAGTGGAAACCTCACCTTTAAAAGGCACTTTGCAAATTTGGGGTAATTGGGAAGCCTTTTGCTAGGTAGGCTTATTGTAAGTCAAACATAGTACAAAGAAGTCACCCTTGGTTTTGATGTATGTTTTGTTCATAGAACTAGATTGATTCTGAGTGGTGGGAACACAAGATAAAAATTAACACAGCTTCTCTCAAATATGCCAACCAACACATCGACCTTCAATTGACTCAATAGGACAGCAGGGTTACCTATCAACCATGACTCTTCATTATGACTCCAAATTGAAATTTAGTGCAGGAAAAGAGTGTAAAAACCTTCAATATGTCAGTATATTGGCATTCAACCACCTAAAAAATTAAGATCAAATAAACTCTTCTAAAAGACACTTTTGACCCAAAATTGCCTTATAGGCTTCACAAACGAGTTTTATGGATTTTTCTCACAAACCTCCCAAAACACCTGTCAAAAAAATGATTGATCTAGATATCCATTTCAATGGTATGAGAAATATAAAAATTCCACATATTACTCTTTTAAGACACTTTCCTCAAAATGATAAATTTCACTGTTTTAGGGCCCAAATTAGCCAAATTTACAAAGGGACCCCCTCAAGAACCCACCACCAAGCCTCCTTGACCAAAAAAAATATTTTATTAGGTTTCAAAACTAACAATTATCAAGGTTCGAGGGCCCCAAGTACTCATTCCATCAATAAATTACAAAACCCCCTCTAGAACCTAGGAAACAAGGGTTTTTAGGCCTCCTTACTAAAACTCTACCTTCCAAAACTTCCCAATTCAAACCAACTTCCCATAAACCTCTATATAGTTCCCCCCAAGCTTGAGGAACTCTCATGTACCTTCTAGCAATGTTGTACCCCTAGTTCTTAGGTCCGCACCATTGTTTTCTACGATAAAATAGGGTATTTCCCCTTAAACCAGCATCATTCATGAGGAAACTTTAAAATTTTTGTTCTCTACTCCTAATAAAATCCTATATGGTCACCCCACTAAGTCATCAAGAGCATAATAGGTGGGATCTCTTCTAAGACATTAAATTGCCCTCAAACCCTTGATTGCCCAAGAACCTAGTTTCTATAATTTATGAATTCCAAGCACAAAGTTTAATGAAAACCTCTTCAAAGGGATCCAAATGAAATTAGGAACATTAATTTATGGAAAAATATAAATTTCACACCATTACTAAGCTTGTACAACTCGTACAGGGTCTGCAAACACACAAAAAGAAGTGAGATCTTTAGAAAAATAGTGTAAATGCAAGTTTCTTTCTTATTCAAACTCCACCAACCTCTTTAACGAGGCCATACCAGGTTTTTAAATACAATTTTAGGCCCTTTTCTAACTAATCCATGCCCATAACCAACCTATAACCACCTATTAACTACCAAGACCTTCATTTGTCTTAAAAATTGCTAACATTGACAACTTTTGCTAAATAAGAAACATTATGCAACTATGTTGTCCAAGACACCTAAGACCACTCAAAAACCTTTATTTAATCCCTAATACAACTTCTAGACTCTTTTCTTTCAGTTCCATTTACAATTTGAATAAGTTTCCTTCAAAGATTACATGGAAAAATTGACAATTTTTTGAAGCAAGGGTGGATAGTTGCACATTTGATCACCAAACTCACAAAATCCCCAAATACATGAAATATTGGTCTATTTAGACCTTATTTTCAATAAATTCTATGACAAATCATCTAAAAACTCTTTAACTCACCCAAATACCTTAAGAAAAACTGTCACCAAATTAGATTTTGAAACATGGTTGTAGGTGCCCCCGCACCATGGGTTTGGAATTATGCTAAAGGAAGAATGCTCAAAGGATGAATTTTGGTGAGATATTTGGAATGTTTATTTGGTTTTTTTCAATCAATAACATGTTGATTATAGTGTCTTGGATGTCTAGATAAAGGTTGGTAGTTACCTTCCATGATTTTTTTTTATTTTTCCATGTAAGTTATAGCATTGAGTTCTTGAACTAGTGAATCATGAATGAATTGAATGGCTTTGAGTTTCTAATCAGGTTTATGCTATGTTATAGTAAATTTTATGATGGTTAATCTATTTTTGAGTCTGACAAAGAGTTGAAGCCAAGTTCTAATGTTTTGTGGAAATATGAAATCAAGTAAAATTGAAGGATTTTGATGAAAATATGATTAAGTTTGTTGGTTGATCTTATTCAATTTAAGCTAGGGTCAAAATCTCCCTTGATAATTTATGGATCCTAGTAGATGCTCTACATTAGGTTTAAAATGGTAATTGGCAAGTGTGTATAATTATGTAATTTAAAATGTGCATTGACAACCTAAGGTTATAATGACAAATAAACAATGATCAACATGGAATATGAAAAATAACAAAAACGAAATAAATCCATAATATAATGAAAGAAAATGTGTAAGGACTTCACATACCTAAGAAGATAGACTTTCAAATGGAGGAATTCAACCCAATTATGTAGCCTTAGCTTCTTTTTTCTTCAAACTCCATAACAATTTGACTTTTCCAAAAGCTTGTTCCCCTCCAAACTTCAACTATATCAGTTTTCAATGGAATTCAAAATTGAATTGATATTATATGTCTTTCAATGTGGAAAATATTCTATTTCATGCAAATGTGGTAGAAAGATCATGGAAAAGGTGTTGGAAAGTGAAAAAAATACTTCCATATTCACAACATCATCAAAAAGATACTTTTTGTTGGAGCACACGTAGAACTAGGAGAATATGGAAACTATGGGCCTTGACATCATGGATATATTGAGATTTTTGACCATTTTTATGGAATACAAAACACACTTGAGTTATAATGTGAGCACGTTATTTATTGCTAAAATGGAAACATCTCTACTTCTTCAAAACATGCATGCATTATATGAAATATGGATTTTTAAATATATTTATTTTCTCCCTCTTTGTCTATACCCTCTATCCTAATTCTATATCTCTCCCATGTGCCCTTAAAGTAGAGGAGATAGAGGTGAGTGTGTGTGTGTGTGTGAGAGAGAGAGAGAGAGAGGTAGAGGGAGAGTGGGAGAGAAAGATGGAGTGGGAGAAAGAGAGAGTGGGAGAGAAAGAGGGAGAGGGAGGGAGAGAAGGAAGGAGAGGGAGAGGGAGAGGGAGAGGGAGAGGGAAAGGGAGATAAAGATATAGTGGGAGAGATGGAGATAAAGTGGGAGGGATAGAGGAGGAGTGTGGGAGAAAGTGAGAGTGGGAGAAGGGGAGAATGGGAGAGTGGGAGAAATATAGAGTGGGAGGGAGAGAGGGGGAGAGTGGGAGAAAGAGAGAGTGGGAGAGATGGAGGGAGAGGGATAGGGGAGAAAGATATAGTGGGAGAGATGGAGATAGAGAGGGATGGAGAAAGAGGTTGAGTGGGAGAGAGGGAGAATGGGATAAAGATAGAGTGGGAGGGAGAGAGGGGAGAGTGGGAGAAATAAAGAGTGAGAGAGAGTGAGAGAGAAAGAGGGAGAGGGAGAGAGATAAGGAAAGAAAGAGATAGTGGGAGAGATGGATATAGAGAGGGAGGGGGAGAAGGGGAGAGTGGTAAAAAGAGAGATTGGGAGAGTGGGAGAGTGGGAGAGGGGGAGAGTGGGAAAAAGATAGAGTGGAAGAAAGAGAGAGTGGGAGAGAAAGAGGGGGAGAGGGAGGGAGAGGGAGAGGGGGAAAAAGAGATAGTGGGAGAGATGGAGATAGAGAGGGATGGAGAGAGGGGGAGAGTGGGAGAGTGGTAGAAGGGGAGAGTGGGAGAAATATAGAGAGGGAGGAAGAGAGAGGGGAGAGTGGAAGAAATAGAGAGTGGGAGAGAGTGGGAGAAGAGGAGAGTAAGAGAAAGATAGAGCGGGAGGGAGAGAGGGGTAGAGTGGCAGAAAGAGAGAGTGGGAGACAAAGAGGGAGAGAGGGAGCGAGAGGTAGATGGGGAGAAAGAGATAGTCAAAGAGATGGAGATAGAGAGGGAGGGAGAGAGGGGGAGAATGATAGAAAGAGAGAGTGGGAGAGAGTGGGAGAGTGGAAGGAAGAGATAGTGGGAGAGAGTAGGAGAGTGGGATAGTGGAAGGTCACCCTCAACCCCCAACCCTTAAAACCTAATCCCTCAACCCCTATACCCTCTTACTCCCTCAACCCTCAACCCTTAAAACCTAATCCCTCAACCCCTATACCCTCTTAATCCATCAACCCTCAACCCTCAACCCTCAAACCTTAAACCCTAATCCCTCAACCCCTTTACCCTATTAATCCCTCAACCCTCAACCCTAAAACCTCAACCCTTTAACCTTAATCCCTAAACCCCTATACCCTATTAATCCCTCAACCCTCAAACCTCAACCCTTAAACCCTAATACCTCAGCCCTTATAACCTCTTAATCCCTCAACCCTCAACCCTCAACCCTAATCCCTCAACCTCTATAGCCTCTTAAACCCTCAATCCTCAAACCTTAAATGATAATCCCTCAACCCCTATATCCTCTTAATCCCTCAACCCTCAACCCTCAAACCATAATCCCTCAACCCCTATACCATATTAATCACTAGACCCTCAACCCTTAAACCCTAACACCTCAACCCCTATACCCTCCTAATCCCTCAACCCTCTACCCTCAACCCTTAAACCCTAACCCCTCAACCCCTATACCCTCTTAATCCCTCAGCCCTCAACCCTTAAACCCTAATCCCCCAGCCCCTATACCCTCTTAATACCTCAACCCTCAACCCCTATACCCTCTTAATCCCTCAACCCTCAACCCTTAAAACCTCATCCCTAAACCACTATACCCTCTTAATCCCTCAAACCTCAATACTTAAACCCTGATCCATTAACCCCTATACCCTCCTAATACCTAAACCCTCAACCCTCTTAATCCCTCAAACACTATACCCTCTTAATCCTTCAACCCTCAACACTAAACCCTTAAAACCTAATCCCTCAACCCCTACACCCTCTTAAGCCCTCAACCCTCAACCCTTAAACCCTAATCTCTCATCCCGTATACCCTCTTAATCCCTCAATCCTGAACCCTCAACCCTTATATCCTCCTAATCCCTAAACCCGCAATCCTCAACCTTGATACCCTCATAATCCCTCAACCCTCAACCCTTAAACCCTAATGATTCAATTCCTATACCCTCTTAATCCCTCAACCCTCAAACTTTAAACCCTAATCCCTCAACCCCTATACCCTCTTAATACTTGAACCCTCAACCCTTAAACCCTAATCCCTCAACCCCTATACCCTCATAATCCTACAATGCTCAACCCTCAACCCTTAAACCCTAATCCATCAACCCTTATGCCCTCTTAATCCTTCAAACCTCAACCCTTAAAGCCTAATCCCTCAACCCCTATACCCTCATAATCCATCAACCCTCCACCCTCAACCTTCAATGCTCAACCCTCAACCCTCAACCCTCAACCCTTTAACCCTAATCCCTCAACCCCTATAACCTCTTAATCCCTCAACCCTAAAACCCCAACCCTTAAACCCTAATCCCTCAACCCCTATACCCTCTCAATCCCTCAACCCTCAAACCTCAAACCTTAAACCCTAATCCCTCAACCCCAATACCCTCATAATCCCTCAACCCTCAATCGTCAACCCTTATACCCTAATCCCTCAACACTCAACCCTGATACCCTCATAATCCCTCAACCCTCAATCGTCAGCCCTTAAACCCTAATCCCTCAATCCCTATACCCTCTTAATACCTGAACCCTGAACCCTGAACCCTTAAACTATAATCCATCAATCCCTATACCCTCTTAATCTCGCAATACTCAACCCTCAACCCTTAAACCCTAATCCATCAATCCCTATACCCTCTTAGTCCCTCAACCCTCAAACATTAAACCCTAATCCCTCAACCCCTATACCCTCATAATCATCAACCCTTAAACCCTAATTCCTCAACCCCTATACCATCTTAATCCCTCAACCCTCAACCCTCAACCCTCAACCCTCAACCCTTAAACCATAATCCACCAACCCCTATACCCTCTTAATCCCTTAACCATAAACCCTCAACCCTTGAACCCTAATCCCTTAACCCCTATACCCTCTTAATCCCTCAACCCTAAATCCTCAACCCTTAAACCCTAATCCCTCAACCCCTATATCACCTTAATCCTTCAACCCTCAACACTCAACCCTTAAACCCTTAAACCCTAATCCATCAACCCTCAACCCCTATACCCTCTTAATTCATCAAACATCAACCCTCAACCCCTAAACCATAATCCCTCAACCCTCAACCCTCAACCCTTAACCCTTAAACCCTAATCTCTTAACACCTATACCTTCGTAATCCCTCAAATCTCAACCCTTAACCATTAATCCCTAATCCCTATACCCCTATACCCTCTACCCTATAACCTCTTAATCCCTCAACCTTAAACCCTCAACCCTTAAACCCTAACCCGTAAACCCTCTACCCTCTACCATGAATCCTCTAGTGTTTGCCCTAAATCCTAATCGCCCAACCCTTAAACACTTAAACCCAGTTAGTAAACTCTCTTCCCTCTTGACCCTTAATCCCTCAACCCTTAAACCCTTAAACACTCAACCCTTAACCCTCAACCCTCAACCCTAAAACCCTAAACTCTTAAACCATCTACCATATACTCTCTACACTCTACCCTTTATCATCTACCCTCTACCCTCAACCCAATACCCTCTACCAAAACCCTAATCCCTCAACCCTTACATATTTAAATTCAATAAAAATCTCTACCCCTAATCCCCAAAACCTCAAACTTTAATCTGTCAACCCCTATAAACTCTATCCTATACACTGGAGCCTCAACCCTAATCCCTCAATCCTATACCCTATACCCTCAACCCTCAACCCTCAACACTTAACCTTAAACCCTCAATCCTCAACCATCAAACCTTAAACCCTAAACCCTAAACCCTTAATTCCTCTACCCTCTACCCTATACATTAAACCCTCAACCCTTAATTCTCAACCCTCAAACTTGAATCCCTCAACCCTTAATCCTTAAACCCTAAACCCTCAACCCCTATACCCTCTACCCTTTACATTGGACCCTGAACCTAATCCTTCAACCATATACCCTAAAACCTATACCCTAAACCCTCTACCCTCAACCAAGTAGACCCTTAACCCTAAAAATTCAACTCGAAACCCTTAAAACTTCTACCCTATACCCTTAACCAAATACCCTCTTCCATCGACCCTATTCCCTCAACCCTCAAATCTTAAACCCTAATACCTTGGAAACCATCAACCCTATAGGTCCTCGACCCTAATCCCTCAACCCTATACCCTCAACCCCTATCACTTTCTCTCTATCTATACATCTCACCTCTCCCTCCCTCCCTCCATCCATCCCTTTCTAATTGTCTCTATCTACCCTCTCCCTCTTTCTACATACCTCTCACTCAATCAGTCCATACCGCCCTATCTCACTCCCTCTATCCATCTCTTGCTATGTCCCTCCCACTCTCTCTCACTCCATTTTTCCCTCTCTCTCCCTCTCTCTCATGTCTCTCCCTCCCACCCCCTCTCTCTCCCAGGTCTCTCCCTCTAGCAACCTACCTAGGTAACTCTCTCTCTGTCTCTCTCCTCTCTCTATCTATCCCTCCCACCCTACCTAGATAAGTCCCTCTCACTCAACCCCCTCTTTCTCTACCTCTATCAGGTTACTCCCTCTCTTAGGTATCTCATTCACACTCCCTCTCTCCCCCACTCCCTCTCACTACCTATCTCTCAAGTATCTCCCTGTCACCCCCCTCACACTCTCAAGTCTCTCCCTTTGGCACCCTACCTACATAAATCTCTCTTTCTCTCTATCTCTCCCTCCCCCCTCTCTCTCTCCCTCTCTCTCTCCCTCTCTCTCTCAATTCTCTCTCCCACCCTGTATCTCTCTCCTTCCTTCTATCCATCCCACCCTACCTAGCTATGTCCCTCTCACTCCAACCCCTTCTCTCCCACTCCCTCTCTCTTAAACTCCCACTTCCACCCCCTCTTCATTTCTCTAGAATCTCTCTCTCTAAATTCTCCCTCCCTCTAAAGACATATGTAAATACATACATAAAAGCATAATACATATTTACATACAATCCGACATCCATAAAATAATAAATACATACATGTGTAGATACAATATTATATACATATAGGCATACAAACAATATGCATGCATTGATACATACATGCATACACACATACATACAAGCATACATACATGAGATACAAGCATACATGTACATAAAAACATACAAATATATCAACATACATTCAATAGATTGGCGTTTAACATAAAGGATGACATAATGTGAGTATGGTATAACGTGCTCGCATCATGTCTTAGTTGACATGTTTCCAGCAGAACCAAAAAACCATGTCAAAACTAAGATATAATGTGAGCACATTATAACACGCTCATGTTATAACATGAGTGCTTTATAGTGCGCTTGCATTATATCTTGCTTTTGGAATTCCCAAGCCTTCAGATTTGTATTTTCCTTGGAATACCAACCCAAAGGCTTGGAGGGCATTACCAATGACCAAAGATGTTTTTTTACAAAATCTAACATATTTCACATAATCAAGTTCGTGCTCACCATCAGGATTACATTTGGTTCAATATCAAAAAAATCGAACACATGGGTAATTTTGGGTTCTCTCTTAGCTATCCAACGATGTAATTCTTTTCACTTTTTGACAATGTTAAGCCTTTCATCCATAATTTATTTTGTTTGTATTTCTTTTTTTTTGCCAAAAAATAGTCTTTGGTATTTTTTTCGTTATAAAAAATCAAATATTCATTAAAAAATTATTTGAAAAATCAGGCATCAACTACATACTGTTAGCTAACTTCTGACTATTTCTATTTTAAAAATACTAAAAAAAGGTTCACCGTACGAGGGTCGTACAAGAGTTGCTATGTTATTATTTTTTGACAAAAATAACACCAATTTGTGTACATACCTCTTTTGAACCCCTTAATATCAACCATTTTAAAAATAAATTAGTAGTTTAAAAAGTAGACTCAGAGCACTTTGATCCTTTTTTATGTTCCTTCTCAAAATTTTGAGTGTAACTATCATCAATTTCATGTCCAAGGTCAGTATTTCCCGATTTCAAAAAAACGTTGTCCAATTAAGTCCCCTTTTTGGGAACCATCTTGGTGCGCTTACCCATTACCTCTCTATGTCCTTACAAAACCAAGTATGAAATCCATTTTGATATCCTCCCAAGGTCTCTCTGGAACTGTCAAATTCTTATACAATCCAACATTCTAACTACTCCCTTTTGCAGCTTGAAAAAATTTGCAACTCTGCAAAAATTTCCTGACATCCTTATGAATCTATGGACAAAATTAATTATCAATTACCAATGCTACTGTCTTACCAATTCTACTTACATATCCTCCTAAATGAAATAATCCAGCCACTGACTCCTATCCTCCAAGACTGATTCTTTACAAGCTCTCCAAGGTTCTGCAAACTCTAGGTCTTCCTCATACAAGTTATTCAATTCATCAAAGCCTAATACCTCCACTCTTATTTTTTCCAATAAATTCCTTCTCCTACTCAAAGCATCAATTACTCTATTCAACTTTAAACTCCTATGTTTCAAAACAAAACTATAATTTTGCAAGAATTCCACCCATCTCATGTATCTCTAATTCAACTTACATTAACTGTTCAAATACTAAAATGCCTAACGATCTGTATACAACACAAAATCCTTAGGAAACAATTAATTTCTCCTCTTCTTCAAGGCTTGAACTATGGTATAAAAAACCTGGTCATACACTGAATACCTTCTCCTAGCATCATTCAATTTCTCACAAAAATAAGCTACTGGTCCTCTTTCTTGACTTAATACTGCTTCAATTGCATTTCTACTTGCATCATAGTCTACCTAAAATACCTTATTAAATCCTGGTAAATCCAACATGGTCTACTTAGTCACCTTCTATTTGAACAACTCAAAACTCTAGTCTACTCTAGATATCCACCTAAAATCTTTCTTATCCCCTCTCATTGTTTTTGTCATAGGACTGCAAATAGAATTGAAATTCCTAATGAAATTTTGGTAGAAACTAACCAATCCATGAAATGATCTTACATATCCAATGCTTTCTGATGTAGGCCATTCAAAAAATTCTCTTACCTTCTCAGGATCCATCTCCAATCCATCAAGAGATATCACAAATCCTAGATATACCAATTCTTCCTTCATGAAACTACACTTCTTAATGTTTATCAACAACTGCTCTTCTCTCAACCTCTGCAATACTTGTCTTATATGCAACAAATGTTCTTCTCTAGTCCTACTGAAAATCAAGATGTCATTCAAATAGAAAATAAAAAATTTACCCAAGAATTTCTTCAACACCTCATTCATCAGCCTCATGAAAGTACTCAGTGCATTTGTTAGTCCAAAAGGCATCACCAACCACTCATACAATCTTTCATTCATCTTTAATGTTGTCTTCCAATCACCCCCATCTCTGATTCTAATCTGATGGTATCCACTCTTCAAATATATCTTTGTTAATTATTTATCTCCACTCAAACAATCCATAATGTCATCCATATGGGGAAAATGAAATCTATACTTCATTGTGATTTTGTTTATGGCTCTAGAGTTTCTACACATCCCCCATTCTCCATCCTTCTCAGGTGCTAGCACAATAGGTACTGCACAAGGACTTAAGCTTTATTTGATCAATCCCTTCCTCAAAAAGTCTTGCACTTGTCTATTCAACTCTTCATTCTTTTTCGGTGTCATCTAGTGTGTTTCTTTATTAGGAAAACTAGCTCTAGGAATCATATCCATGCAATGACTAATAATCCTCACAGGTGGAAATCCATTAGGTACATTATTTGAAATGATAGCTTCATATCCTACCAAAAATTCATTTATCTCCTCTGGTTGTTCTTATACATGCTTCAATTCTTCATCCTTCTTAGGAACCAAGGCATAACACATGTTCTCATGTCTTAGTTCATCCAGAAATCTCCTTCCATCAACCACACAAATTCTAGCATTTGTACAAAACTCAACTTTAGGAAGATCCTCTAATGGCAACAAAGTCTTCTTCATCCCATTAGCATCAATGTTATAGGTATTCTTCTTTCCATCATGAATAGCCTGTCTATCATACTGCCAAGGAATTCCCAAGAAAATGTGGCATACATCCATAGGCATGATATCACAAAAAACTTCATCATGATAATTTCTTATCTTCAATTTCACCAAACATTGTTCACTTACCAATATCTTATTCTCATCTTGAATCCATGCTATTTGATAAGGCTTCGAGTGTTTCAATATTTCTAGCTTCAATTTGGTCACCATTTCTTTAGAAACCAATTTCTCAGAGCTTCCATTGTCAATAATCACTCTACAAAATTTACCAGCTACCTTACATCTAGTTCAGAACAAATTCTTTCTCTACAATAGTTCCTGCTCCATCTCACTTTGACACAATACTCTTCTATTCACCAACACTTCTCCCTCTTCTAGTTAATTAGATGATCCAACATGATCCTCCTTATAAAAGGTTGTTCTTCTAATCTTCTCTGTCTTTCTTCTTGTCTCTCCCTAATTACATTCAAATGCTTTATTTCCTTCTCCACCAAACTTAAAACAAGTTTCCTTAAATACTCTTTTCTCATGTCCTCTATCACCTTTTCTAAAACCCTCATTTCGGTAGCCACCATATCCTCCTCTCAGATAATAGTTTCTATCATATCTACGATATGGATTATCATTCTTACTAACTTCCTTATCTCTATTCTGATCTACAAAATATCCTCTTCCTCATCCAGTAAAATTTCTTCCTCTTTGTCTCTGCTCAAGTCTTTTATTCATCTTCCCTTCTAATTTTAGGGAACATAGATATTCCTCCTCCACACTCAATAAATTAATCAAACTAATATCATATTTTATAGAAAAATTCAAGCCATTCACATATCTAGCTACTTGCTCAGTTTCATCCTCTGAATGTACAAATATGATATTCATCTTGTAGAACTCCTTAGTATATTCTATCACAGTTTATTCCTTTTACTTCAAATTTTGCAACTTTCAGAAAAAACTGATCTAATAGTCTATGGGCATAAAATTCTTCTTTAACTTATTCACCATATAATCCCATTATTTTATCTTCTCCTTCTTGATTGAGCCTTAGTTTTATTTCTTTGAGTTCCATTAATTTTTTGCCACATTACCTGTCTGTCATACTTTTCTGGAGAAACCTAGGGTTGGGGTTTAATCTGTGCCTCCATAAAATCCTAATGTCCTATCTTAAACCCTAGGTTGGAACTATTTCACCGTTACCTTTTTGAGAGAGGTTTTAAATTGAATTATGCCCCATCGACTCATCTAGGCTAGGCCCCCTTTTAATAATTATGTTAAGTATTTTACTTGACTTTATAATTTCCTAAGTCTAGGATGGCCCATGCCCCACATTTTAAGAACAACATTATGCAAATCATTCATTGTTGGCCTAGGTGATGTCCCCTTTCCCCTTTTACTAATTATCTTATTTTGCAGGGAAAGTATTTTAATTACCATCGATCTTCTTACAATTGATCCTGACCATTCCCCATGATATCCCAATGACATCACCACCGGGTTTCAATTGATTGCAATATCACGGGTGGGCACCATGTGTCTCATCTGTCGATGTCGAAAATGGATTAATAAAATTTTAAATATTTGTATAAGGTTTTAATACATTGAAAGGCGGGTTACTAAATGAGCTATAAGATGTACGTGCTCAAGATCGACGATGGTGTTTTATTCTTGATGATAAATTTTCTTGGTGGTTATGTTTGATGTTGCTGACTACTATGATTAAACTCGATCGTTGATGATGGGAATCAACAATTGCCCACCATCTCATGATCCAAAGATGCAGGGTCTTTAGTGATTTTGATATCACAGGCAGACGCCATGTGTATCCATTTGAAGCTACGTATTGTGGTGGGCCCTCGACACTGACATGGAGATTACATCAGCCTTTTGAAGGTGGTCATTTGATGATCTAACAAAAACAAAAGATTGATGGCTAATGTTTAAATTCGCATAAAATGTGATTGGAGTCATTGGGGTGGCATGCAAATGGGCTTTAATGGTGGATGATAATTTCAATCGACATAAACGATGTGATTTCATCCTATCTTCACCACAAAAGAATTCAAGCATTTTTGAAGTGGTTCAAAGCCAGAGATAAAGTTTTTCAAGAAATCACAGCCAAATTTTGGTTCTTTGTAAGGCATGAAATCCCGTGAGTTACTTTTTGTATCACTTGTTTAGTTTGATTATGATTCTTTTGAAAGGTTGTAGTGTACTGGTCAAGGAGGTTGTTTACTATTTTTATTGGGTTACTGGTTCATTTGAATTGTTAGAAATTGCATCAGTGTGTTGTAATTTCACTTTCTGGGTAGCCCTAGCTTGTTCAAGAATTTGAATTTTAAGAAAGCCCTAGTTGTTCGAGATGGCACCACCGAAGCAACAATATAGTCATATTGGTTACATGTAGAGGATTTTATATTATGAATTTCTAGATCAACTCCCATTATCGACAAATGATAGAAGGAGGGGTTTGATTTTAATGAATGGAAAAACCCTAGGTGATGGACTAGTATAGAAATACTATAATATTCCAGATGCTAGGGTTCCAATGACAAGTTTGGAAATGTTTAGACTTTAGTATGGACAAAGAAACCTACCCCACCTCTTTTCAAATGGTTGGAGATATGACATGGGGAAACTAGTAGTGCCAAATGTGTTTCCTAACATGGACCTACTCAGAGCATTGCAACGCGTTATGACCCAACCACAAGGGTAATTAGAGATAATGATGGTGAGATTTTGCTAAACATAAGTGCAGTTGAGATCCAACAATTTTTTGATTTGAGTGAGTCTAGCTCATTCTTGGTCCAAATTGACTTTGAGGAGATGAAGTAGGAATATGCAAGGTCAAGACCTCTTTTCAGGTCAAAGCTACTTCCTCCTCACCTGGCTAGGGTAGGCAGTTCAACAATTCTTATTAGCCTAAATGACCAAGAGCCTTTCAAGCTAAGCTATTTTTCCAATCACCTTTTGGTAAAAAAATTATTCATTGTGCCAGATTTTGGGATTCAACCCAAATATAGTGATGCCCATTGCATATATGTTTATGAGGGCTCATATTTAGCATCCCAACTTCTCCATGGTGTATGACCGCATCTTTTCTAGCAAAAAAGTTACATGATGGTTTATTGAAGTTTCTTGTGGGGGATGTTATTACTCCTTTCTTTTGGTACTCCATCTTGATGCATACATTTCTGTACAAGAATTCTGACTTCTTCTCAGAGAAGATGGAGTTGAGGCAAGAGGTAAATGGAGAAAGGTTACCGATACAGATGTGGAGTGCAGATTTGTCTTACAACAGGGGAGGTGCGAGCTTTGTGCATCTTGATAAATCCTTTGCCTCCAGACTCATGGCTTGATTGGTGGTTAATGTTCCAAGATTTCCTATGGATTTCCACGACTTTCTCTGACCAAAGGTGAGGAATCTTGATTTAAAGGTCTTCCACAATTGGGGTGATATCATCTTGTACCCCGTGAGCACTATCCTAAGGGTGTTTGGTTTCCAGGGAGCCCCTCACATTCTCCCATATAATGTACCATCAAGGATGGGATTTTTCGAGGTCATCTGGCAGCTAGGTTGTACTCATGAAGACAACCTGACAGGGAGAGGAAAAGGGACTTTGTTCCCTGATTATATTGTTGTTTTAGATTTTTTATTTTCCAAGGGAGGATGGGTCCACTTTGGAAGGTTTTTTGATAATTATCATTTGAAGAGTGGATCTAGGAGGCAACATGACCTAGAGGGATTATTTGCCTTGTTTAGGAAATGAATTAAAGGTGGCAAATTTGTACATGAATTCAACTTTCCTGAGGACCTAATCAAGAATGAATTTGACTTAAATAGGAAAGAATTGAATAAGGAGAAATGGATTTCCTATGAGAAGCTACTAGCCATGGTGCATAAAATGGATCCAAAATATGATCCATTAATGGATTTTACTCTATTCCACAAGAGAATTTCTTTCTTGTTGGAAAATTTTAAAGAAATCATGGGTACCTTGAGGACCAAGAAGGTCAACTTGGAAATGGATTTTGGAATTCAGAGACCAAAGGTGAGGCCTGAGGAAACAAGACCAACCTATCAGTGCCTAGTTGACAAACCTCTATACAAAAGAAAGAGGAATGATAGTAGTGAAGAGGATGAGGGGGATAAGAAGGGAAAAAAAATAATGCAAGAATCATCATAGTCAACCCCAACAATCAGAGTGTCTAGAGGGATAAGGATTATGGATTTAGATTCATCACCAAGAGGTGATCTTGTAGTGCTACCATTAGAGCAAAGCCCTAAGAGGCAAAAGATTGAGGAATCACAAGAGGTTCTAATGGATGAAATAATTATGACCAATCAATACATGCAAGTTGGTATCCCTTCCCCTCCTAGATCAACACAACTAGTGTTATCTGATATGGATATCAAGGGGCAGTGTGTACAAGATGCTAGGATGGAGGCCTACAAGGCTTTCTTAGATGATGATGCCTTTGTGAAGACTCATGTTTTCTTGCAGCTGATTTGGAGGATGAAACTAGAAGAATACTAGGACAAGTGCAAGACAAGAAGAGAATCAAGACTTAACAGGCCTGAACAGGAGAATAATGATGAGGTCAAGGCCGAACTAATGGATGAATTCAAGAACATCACTCCTTAGGAAGGTAGGAGACTTGTGACTCAGGCTGGTGTCCTAATTTTTCTTGAGTGGGACATAGAAAATTTTGTAGCATTCAATGCTATCCTATAGTCCAAGCATCCTATCAAAACAGTGAAGAAGAGGTTGTAGACACCTAAAAATGACTTAGGCCTACGACCACTATTTTATCATCTTTTGTCCTAGCATAATTATGGAATTTTAATTATGTTTCTAACCCACATTCAACTATTAATTAAATAATTTATAATTATTTAATTAATTCATAATCTCTCATTCTTCATGATTGTTAAATAAATAAATATTATTTATTTATTTAATATGTCACTAATTATCAAAGTCATCTCATAATAAAATAAAGCCTCATTTATTTTATCCTTATCATTAATATCCTCTTGATTATTAAATAAATATATTTAAAATATATTGATTTAATCTGTCACTAATTCCTAAATCCTCTTAATTAAATAGATTTGATAATTTATTTATTTAATTAACTACTTCTAAATTAAATAATTATTTTAATTATTTAATTATTGCATGTGACACTTCTATATTTTTAAATAAAAATAAATCATTTAAAAATACCTCGCATAGTTAACTGATTCTTCATTTAGTAATTAATTTCAAAAATCAATTACTTATTATCTCACAAATCCATATTTTGAATTAATTTAATTCAAAATGGAATTATCCCTCTACAAATCAAGTAATTTCTAAAATTACTCATTTTCTAAAATCCCACCTTCTTATCTTCTGATTTTTACTAATTTCATCTCAACTGTCACATTTAGTCTTGATTTAATTTATTTAATTAAATCTTATTCACACATGTGGGCATTTTGCCCTAACCCTAATTGACAGTTGCCATTTTGAATCTTAACCATTGATTCTAGGGCATTTTCTCAATCTCTCATCTCATCCATCCGTGCAAAATTGCATTTTCTATAAAATGACAATTTTACTCTCATTTCAAGTATCTAGATCTTAATCAGAATTTTCTTAAAATCATTTTAGACTTCTTGCATTCTAGGCAAATAGAGTTGAATATTTTCATTTAGGGTTTTATTCTATTTTGCATAATTCATTTAATTAAATCCTTCAAATCTTGTTTAGGTCTAGACATTTATAGTTTGCTCACACATACAATCTAAGGGCATCCATTTATCACAAACAAGTTAGGAGGTACAATGGAAATGAGCCATGGAGGAGAGAAAGGGGTGAGACTGTTCTAGTCTCATTCCTTTTCTCACTATTTTCTCCTTTCCATTCCATTGGTTGTTGGATAATATTTATATATGCATTTATTAGACTAACAATCTTATCTTGCAGGAAATTATCTATCATTACAGAGGTTAAGGCAGATTTGCAAGATTATGCCTTCAGTGAGGAGTATGAAACTTTGGCCATATGGGAATTGGCACCCCAGGGAAGAAAACCAAATGTAATTGATATTAGCCCAAACCTAAGGGGAGGGCTAATTATCAAGAGAGCTTCTGAAAATTCAACAAAAAAAGCTACAAGCCTGATGGTAAATGTAGCCAAAAGAGAAGAGGCTGAAAAGAAGAGTTTGATGGAGAAGTACAACATAATAATTGGGGAATATAGTAGGATGCAGCAAAGGAATGTTGAGCTGAAATATGAAGTAGATAGATTGAAATATGGACAGGCAGGAGAATCCTCTAGTGCTCCTGCTATCAGGGCATTACCTCCTACTTTAGGATCAGCCCCCTCTACTACTCCAATTTTTTCTACTCCAGGGTCCCCTGTCTAGACACCTACTCTTAGTCCTACACCAGGGTTAGTCAAAGAAGAAGTTGAGTATTATGTGGATCCCACCAAGAAGAAAATGTTGAATAGGACCACAAAATTATAGTCTACCTTGAAGGAAAGTGAGAATGGTGCTACTGCCAAACAAAATGAGGTGGTGGACATAGTTTTGAGGAATTTAAATGAGAGGGTGGATGGTAGATTACCTTGTGTACCTTCTTTGTATTATTTATTTTTGGATGGAATAAAAAATATAAATAGGGACCAGGAAATAGTTTTTCCTCTAGCTGAGAAGTGGATCCCTAAAGCCACTGATCTAGATATTATTTTTAAGGCTTCTAGGTTTGATGCAGACAATAGGCTCCAGTCATTAAAGCCTACTCAAAATTTTGTGAAATCATTGAAGGGATTCTAGGCCCTACCTGATGATTTGAGTAGAATAATTAGGGAGCTAGTAAAGAGATTTGATGACTGGAGTGATACGTTTTTTCTAGACATCACCGTTGCACAGGGAAATGTTAAAACATTGTAGTAGTGGTAGGAAAGGGTAGAAGAAGTTATTAATGCACAAATCAAATTGATTTGTGATGATTCCAATTATGACTTGTTGGTAAGTAGCATGCACAAAATAATTAATACCAACACATTCTTAGAGTCTTTTGAAAGAGAGGCCAATCAAGTTGAAGTGAAGTATACACCTTATAATATTAAGGTGAATGAAGTGGTGAATTTTGATTGGCCAATGGATGAAGAGTATTAGAAATGGGTGGAAAAATGCTTAACTTAGGAGGAGTAAAACAATGTCTACTATCAACAACTAACAACTCAATGGTTATGGTTATAACTGATTATGGTTTTGTCTCCATGATGATATTTTGGTGAAGGTTTTGAGGTTTGGCCAATGCAGTGGCTATCCACTAATGGGAGGGATCAATAAGAAGATGCTCTGGGACTTGGCGATTGTAATCATATTTTTGAAATGTCACAGAGCAGTCCAATTGACTGATGACATGTGTTTATTTTTGGCCCGATGCTTGTTTTCTCCTTCATTTTCTATAAGAAGGATTTCAAGGCCAAAAATAAGGGTTGGAAAGTTAGATATTTTGAGGTCGAGTGTAGGCATAGTTGCAAAGAAAATTGAATAGCTTGATTGTTTCAGTGTAAATGCAATTTAGGTTTTGTGTCATTATGTACTCAAGTTTTGGGTTTATGAAGGTTTGATGTTTCATAATAGTACTAGAATTTGATTTATAATGATTCATTTCAAACTCATGTCTCTCCTTTATATAAGCATATCATAATTTTGAATAATATAATCAAGGGTTATTGCATTCATCTCACTGTTGTGGTGTGTATGACTTCCATTTTGGCTTTAATTCAAAGAATTAATTAAAATTCTTAATTGGAGTTATAGATGGTTATGTTTATAAAGGGATTTGATAAGAAGTATTGGGTTAGGGTATAAATTGATTATGTTGTAAGACAATTTTTGTCAAATATATTATATGCTATGTGTTTGAACCTATCATAGAATTTTAAATGTTTGTGAATTTGACTACCCAATGGTATATGCCACTGGTCTAAATTGTATGTGTCTGTGATGTTCTGTATTTTTTTGTTTATGTTTAGAGCTTTCTATAAAATTTCAAATTAAATGACTATCTTAAGTTGTGAAATATTGTTGTAATCATCTCATGCTCCAAGTAGCGATATTACTGATGAAAAGCCAATTCAATTCAGTATTATCCTATTTTGTTGAGCTATTAAATGGTATTATGTGTTGATTGTTCATGATTTTTTATAAGTTCGGTGTAGAGATTATAAACACATTATAGGGATCACCCTCACGGGTCTTGCAGAGCCCAAAGTGTAGGAGGTTATTGTTAAAATCCTTGTCAGTTGGTCCAGGTCCTTCGAGCTGCCCTTGATTGGAATCAAAAATTCCATAGGTTGATTAGGAGACAAACCTGGTTTACATTAATAAACACCAACACTTCCCTCTTCTTTTTCTATCTATTTGCAAATTTTACCAGCAAAGGGATGCATGTCCTTTCAAATTTGTACAAAAAAATTTCACCTTATTTTCTTTGGAAGTACCTTCAAAATCAAAATACTTCTCAATCTCCATTATCCTATCAAGAAATTCATCTGAATCCAACTTACCACTATAATCTGGTTGATTGAAATGTGGTTTATTATTTACTCTGGTTAGGGCTCTTATGAACCTCTCTTCTCCCTAATCGAGGTCACGTTGATTTTCTCTTTCCCCCTTATTCCTATTCTTCTACGTATTCAACACTCACATCATCAACTGGTTGACTTCTCCTCTAGGCCATTTTGACTACTTCTAATCTAGCAACAATTCCTATCAACATCTTCATTATAGCTGGGTCTTCATTTCTATGTGCTCCATTTCCTCTACCATTTCTTCTTCTTGCCATCTTTACACAATTCCTCTGCAACTGCAGGTTAGATCCCAAGTCCACCACCCCACAAAAAATCTTCAATGGGAGTTCACAAACTTTGGTGATCTCTCACATAAAAAATCTCACTTTGATACCAATTTGGTGCAACCACAGTAGGAGGGTCCTCAAAGAGAATAGTTTGGACCATGCAATAAGAGTTACACATAAGAAGCTACACATAATATGGAGGAAAATGTAGATTCAAATATTCTTATTATTATAAATTCTAGCTACAATCGGTCGACAACATCTGGGTTCACAGGCCTGATACAACATGTTTGACACATAGTAGTTTGATATGCTCCTTATTGTGAGCTGAAATATTATATATCAAATGCAATACTCATTATACTTGCTATCCTAATGATCTATTACAATAATTTATATCACATTCAAGATCTAGAATCATCTGCATTGACCAAAGATCATTACAATCTCCAATGAAGGAAATGTAACATGCATGAAATAGATTGACCTTTAATTTGAATTTCTCCTCAGCAAGTGCATATGATGAATTTTTGACCTAAATTAGGGTCAAGGACACTCAACAAAACAATTTGAAACACAACGCGAGGATCCACAAGAGATCAAATTAGTCGTTAGGATTGAAACTGCTTCGATGCTCTATTCTAGAAACTATCACTTAATCAGAAAGTGATAACTTGCTAGAAAAGGATCAAATCATGGTGAAATCTTGGAATAAGGAAAATGAACATGTCCACAATGAAAACATAGATCTATAGTGTCAGGTGAGAAAATATGATGAAATACCAAATCTGCCAACTTGAACTAAACAAGAACAAAATTGAAATGAAAATATATTTGGTTGATGTAGGATTGAAAAGAACCAAGGATTCTGCTATATAACATACCTGGATTATATTCCAAGTATTCATCAAAAGGATTTGTTCATTCACTGGTGAGTAAGTGACTTTATGAACATTCATAAAATTGCATCCCTCATGTGAAGAGAAGGCCTCTAAATCATCCTCATAGGAACATTCACAATCCTCGAAAAAATAATTAGGAACTTCACTCTCATTATGACCTTCATCACATGAACTTTTCTCAAACTTTCTAGAGAAAATGCTTAAATTTTCATTTTTAATCAATGGTAAAACTAAAAATATTCCTTATTTTTATATAGAAAAATTCTAGCATGTAGATAAAAAATAAAGAACACCTGCAAGTGTATCTTTATCATCATCATTAGCATATAGATCTGAATGTGTGTTTTGTATGGATTGATTACAATCACCACCTTCATCCATACAATAAGTTGGATCTTCAATTTCTAGTATACCCTTTTCAGCTGTATACACTATTTTCTAGTCTTCCTCAATAAGTCAACCACCATCAACATTTTGAGACATCATACTTTGTGCATAATCACACTTGGTTTCCTCAATAATCCTTATTTGATCAAAATGTGTCTTTAGCACCTTTGGCAAGGTACTCAACCCTGGCTCAAAATTTTTACAAAAAATTTAATGCATGTTGAATCCTCAAGTCTGAAATTCTTGGCAAATTCCAACAAGGCATCCAAAAACCTTGCAAACAAGTCATATGGAGAGTCTCCTCTGTTCTTTTCCATATTAGACAATTAATTGACACAAGACACTTAGTTAACATTTCTCAAACTTTGTTGATATTCAACTTGAAGCTCACTATGATCTTTGTGTTGTCATGATGTATGATTTTAGACAGCAAAAGCATTATCATTTTTACAATCATTTTTGTTGTCATAAATTCCATTTTCATGAGTTGTGCTAGGATATTCACCACTCATAGCCATATATCCTTTCATCATTGAATATTTTAAGTTGTTTCTAATATCCATAGTAATTTGATATGCATTGTGAGCTATTGTAGGATCTTTATCTCTTAAATGATAGCTCATTTCTTCAGATAATGCACCTAAATATATAACCAAACACTATGCATATTTTTGTCTTATATCTCTTGGAATATCCCTTACTTTCTTTGAAAAATTAGTATTAAAATTTGGGACTAACTCATCTTCTTCTTTCTGAATTTCCATGAGTTTTTTCCTTACTGAACTTGGATTAATTATTTCACCAAATTGTTCAATGAATGCTACCATGAACTCATTCCATGAAGAGATAGAAAAAGCTAGAAAATATGAAAACCAATCCATGGCATCTTCCCTCAAATATTGAACAAAGAACTTCATGACAACACCCTCATTATTTATCTCATAATCTCCCATCAAATTAGAAAACTCTTGCAAATGTTGAGATGTTTATTTTAATCTTTCCCCTTCAAACTTTGGCAAATGTTCCCTAACTTCATTAGGAACAAGATTTGGGAAACCTTGAATAACATTAATATTTAATGGTTTGTGTCTTCCAATAGAGAAATTTCTTTGATGGAATGAAAGGGGCTGCATACTTTTCATTCTTGTGTCTGACACCCCACAAGGATGTATAGGTGAATGATACATTTTTTTACACCCCTTTAAAAACTTCAAACATAAAATTTAGAATTGATCACTACCCTATTTATTTCTTTCATCATGGCCTTAAAATATTCAAATGAATATAACTCAGATGCATCTACACCTAAGATCTCTCTAGTGGGAAAATTTACGAACAAGCATACATTGTCAATATAATTCATAGGTTATGAATTAATAACTCGAAAGAGTATGTAGAATGATCACTAATATTCCCTTTCTTAGTGCTTAGTTTCACTCAATAGGGAACCAAATTTTCTCAAGACTTTAAAATATGGTTTTCACAAACAAATTAATTCTTCTTGAAAGCCAAAATATGAAGAATTCTTGGATATGTTGCAACTGCTACAAATTCTTCTTTTTGACTGGATATATTTATAGATTTGAAACTATCTTCATAATTTCATCAGGTTCATTCCATAGAGTTGCCACCTCTCTTCATAGAGGACTAAAATTCAACAATATGATGTTCTTTCAAAGAATAATTTCATTGTGGGTCTTTTTTAATAGTAGAGTCACACATAAATCCCTTTATATTTACAACAACACAACCCTTTCCTGGTTTGAAACATTTAATATCTAGACCAGGTGTTCAGATTCACCCAATTCTTGACTTTTCCCAAATAGTACTCGATCCTTCTAAGAATCTCATTCTAACTTCTCACTAGGGTATTTCATCATATGAGCTCATATCCACTTCATCTCTTCTTAGAAAACCTCTTATTCTTAATATTCTTGATCTCTTCAAATAATGTGCATTGGTACCGAGACCTTAGATTCACCACCCACATTTAGTGAGAATTCATGAGAATGTTCAAGGAATTATAGGTAGATCTTGATAGAATTTTAAAGTTCAAATAAATCACAAAAAACCCTAAGCAATTTTTTTGAGAATTGACCCACTAACACCAAATCTAGATTGGAAGATAAACTTATATATGTGAAGTATTAGACTCTAATACTCTTCATTTGGAACTAGAGACATTGTATGGATTGTCCCCAATAGATTCACCAATTTTTTGGTGACTCTGATGGGAAAACTAGACTCCACAATTTTTAACCTTTAGTTACAAATAATATTTCAAGATTATAATGATTCTTTGATAGGACTGTCTGCAACCAAATTTAAAAGTGCATCCCTAGTAGAGTCAACAATTTGTTCATTGACTCAAATGGGTAAGTAAATTACTCAATGATAAATCTCTAATTTCACTTAAGATCAAAAGGTCCAATGACTCTTTGATAGGATGGTCTGGAACCAAATATTTCTAGAATTCTCCCTAGTAGAGTCACCAATCTATTGGTTACTTTTTTGAGAACCAAACTTGATCTCATCCATTATCTATGAATCTGCCACAATTCAATAGTCAATAATGGTGAGGATTCACGAATGAACAAGTAAAGGATTTTTGGGTCCTTACTTCTACACTTTAGGATTTGTGAAACCTAGGAGGGTGATCTTGAAAAAATGTTTAGATGGTACTCTTGTGCCATTTTATCATGAACATTGAAATAAATAAATAATTCTCATGTAACAACTCAACAAATGGAAAAAATCAAAGAATTTGGCTACTTCTTAACACTCTACATTCAGAGCATGAGAATTGTGAACCTTAACATAAAAAAATAGCAAGTATAATCCATTTGAATAATTTGATTTAATAAGGGATTTTCTACTGAATTGACCAAGAAAATGTGAAATGAATATTCACCTAGATCAATGCCTTATCCTAAGAACAAATTTAGCCTTAAAACCTATGCAATATGATAACAATTTAACACTTAAAATCATTTAAGCTTTGATGGTATTGCATTACAACATTTAAAATATATATTTTCAACCACCACTTCTTACTAATATCCTAGAACTTAATGCCCACTAAGGGACATGGTTGGGTTAATCCAAAAAAATATTTTGTAGAGGTGGATAAGTGGGAGAAACCAGAAGAAGGCTAGTCAGAGGTGAATTTTGATGGAGCATCAAAAGGAAATCCAGACCCATCAAGTGTTGGTAGTATTGTGTGGGATTGAAAAGGTAATTCTATGGCAATAGGAGCAATGAGATTGAAGGAGGGAAAAAATAATGTAGCAGAAGCAACAACAACATTATTGGTTGTTAAGATTGCTAGAAAAATTGGGGGAAAAAAGATACATCTGGAGGGAGGTTTGCTAATAATAATCCAAGAAATTTTAAAAGGGGACATTAATGCTTGGAATTTTCATAGAGTAGTGAGAAAAATTAAGGAAGAAATAGCCCTTTTTGAAGACTTCAAGGTAAGTTATATAAGATATACAGGGAATGTCGAGGAAGACATCATATCAAAGTGGGCTCTTTCCTTGGCAGGGGTGGATTTAGTAAGGCTCAAAGATTTTAGAGGCTTAACTCTGGAGGACAGTACATGGAAAATATTAATGTAGGAGGGAATGAAGAACCTACATGCATTCGTAGTTTTGTACATCTCAAGGAATGCGGTTCTTAGGTGAAGGTGAATGTTGACACTGAATGTATGTTCAACATTAATGAAGTAGGATGGAAATTTGTGGTGTCTTAATGAGACACATATTTTCACCTTAGATTTTTTGTGAATTGTGCCATTAAAAAGTGTGTCTTGTCAGTGGTGCGTGAATTGGTGGAGAACAAAGCACTTGATAATAGAGGCTACCTTGTCTTTAACCTCACAAAGGAAGCTCAACCCATTTTCAAGTAAGGCGACTATGAAGCGATTGCGGGGTATGTTCATTTTCAAGGAAACTTAGGTTGCACAAGAAATGCAACTAATCTTGGGAAATGGTTTTGAAAGCTTGAACCATAGATATAGGACCAATATGGATATATACTCATTGGTCATCATATGGGGTCTGGATTTGGGTGATCCATTGGATATTGTGAGGAAAATAATGTGGTTGCTTGTTTGTGAGGATTTTTTGGTGGGCATGGAAGAAATTTTGGCATGGGTGATACCTGAAGTGGGGCTGCTCAAGATTGAAGGCAGAGATGGGGGAGGACCGGAAATGGTGGGACTAAATCACCTCTTCATCAAATGGTTGAAGGGTTGCACAAAATATTTATGGCATAAAAATGTTGAATGCGGGTGGCGGGCTCTTAAGGTATGTGCATAATTGAAGGAAGTGGAGGAGGTCATAGGAAATTTAAAGGACTTTTCTAGAGAGGAGAAGCAAGAAATTATGGGGGTGCAGCCAAGGAAGCGGTCAAAGCTGATAATGGTGTTAGTTTCATTGGAGGTGGGGAGTCCATTGAAGGTGTCAAAATAGGTTTGGTTAAATATTTTCATGTTATTGATTTAGCTCTATGTTTGTGGTTAGTTTTTTTGGGGGTATGTAGTTTCTGCTCTGTAATTATTAATATATTAGATATATAAGCAATGGTAGGTTGGTTAGTGTGCAGGTTGGTAGTTTTGATGTTTTGTGCTTCTTTGATACTATTTTGGTTAATCAAATATTTTTTATGGTTGACAATGTTTATTTGATACTCTAATTTTGACTTTATAATAAAAATATTATTAAAGATAAAAAAAAAATCCTAGCACTTAATTGACGTAAGCCTGTAGCTTCACTCAAGAATTTAGATTAATTTTTTGAATTAACAAGCAAGAACAAAACAAAACATCCACTAGAAATAAATGGAGATAAATAAGATAACCCTTGATAATATTATTAATTTTTAATTCATGAACGATGTACATAGGAGAGAAAATGGCTTTGAATTTGCACTATTCTATATTATATTTCCAATATTGTTGTCAAAATCACATATACATTAACAAACTCGAACCTAAGACAAAAATCAAATATGCTCAAAATTCTCTTTACAATTTTCTCCATGATCAATTACAAAATAATGAATCCTATACTTTTGGCCTTGAATTCATTCTTCTAGAAACATAGGAGAAAAACAAGCCTTGGGCTAGAAAGTACACATGTCACTATTTAATTGGACTACTACAAAACATATTCCCTATGTATTTATATTTCCATTTTCAAATGGAGGGAATTTACATAGCACAAAATTTAGTTTCATTTATAGAAAGAGATCTAATACCAACTTCTAAAAGGAATCTATGAGCTGAATTAGCAATATCCATGTGCTCCCCCATGAATCATAACCCTATGTATTTATATTTCCATTTTCAAATGGAGGGAATTTACATAGCACAAAATTTAGTTTCATTTATAGAAAGAGATCTAATACCAACTTCTAAAAGGAATCTATGAGCTGAATTAGCAATATCCATGTGCTCCCCCATGAATCATAACCCGCCTAATTTTTTTAGCAATGTGAAGATGAGGAAGGGCTGAGATTATATCTCATACCTTAAACATGTTTGTGTCTTAACACAAGACCCCCTACCTATGCCCATATTCTTCTAGCACAACCGATGACCATGATTAAAAGATCTATTTGTTATTACATTGTGTGCCTCTAACATTTCCTTTAGTAACCTGAGCTTTAATACCTTCGACTCATGCTAAAATATTTCATTAATTTCTTTCCATTCTGTAATGTTTCCTCTATTGCTCAGGTGACTCCATGTGGCACTCTCCTGCTTCCCTATTGAGAGATAGGGGGAAGAGGTTGGTCCCCTACAAGATGGAGGGGTGTGGTCAGGATTGACCCACATCACCCCTCTTCGACCACTGATCTCACTGAATGGGGAGATCACCTTCTTCAAATCTTGTTGGGTCCCATGGACAAATTTCATCCACCCACTAGCCTATTTAATTATTTAATTGCAAAATAAAATCAGACAGGGTGGTGAGGAACAGTCTAGATTTAGCCATATCATTCAATCTCCACCATTAATGTATTTAATCCCATCACACACTCAACTTTCAAATATTTGGGGATCACTTATGGAGGTTACATGGTGCACACTCGTTAGCCTTTAGGAATAAAAATATATGAAAAAGAAACTAGTGGAGACATGGGGGAATGACTAGGATTTTATTGTGGTGATCGAATGATCTGCATAAAATAGGAAATTTAAACATGTAAATTATTAGTTCCTAAAAAGGTTCTATTTCTAGGAATATGATGAATGGGGACATAAAAATTAAGGTTGAGATCCTAGGAAATAGATGGAAATATTTAACCCAAACATAGGACCTGACAATTTTTTTGACTAATTTCAACCCATATTAAGGTAAGGCAATAATTTTAATAAACCTATGGGTGACAACCAGGATCACTAGGACTCAGGGTCCAGTAAAAAAAATGGGTTCAAAGGGATAATATGTGACTCAAATGATTGAGAACCAATGATAAAAGGTCAACAATGAATTATAATGTTTGCAAAGGATTCAGACTTAGAGTTTTTTTTAAGGGTTTTAGCAATACCAACCCTAAGGCATGATAATAAGCCAAATCCCAAGCACAAGGACATGGAAAGAACCAAATTTTGTATAATTTCAATGGGAACACATAATTTTTAGGGGTTCCACCAAGTGAAAACCACTTTGGTGGTGCTTTGGATAAGTACTATGATCAAAACCAAGAAAACAGGTGTCATGCTAGAATGAATTATCTATGTGGAAGATTAAACTTGGGGGTATTCCCTACCTATCTTAACCTTGATTAGGATTAGGGCATAAACATAAGTCATGATTTGGAAAAATCTTGGAATGCCAATCCTTTGGTCTTATTCTATCCATCAGATATCATATCATTTCATTGCCTACATGAAATATCCAAACCTATATCTCTGAGAAATAAATTTATTCCTATGCGAAATAGTCCTTAGAGATAATATACTAAATCCTACATCAAATAATCCTCATGTCTCCTATCCTTTACCAAATCAATCCATTATCCTTTCATCCCTATCACAAGACTTGGTTTTACCTTGTCATTGATTCTGAGCTTACACTTCACTTATCCAATATCCCTCCAAATCCCATCTTGTATTAAGGTTAATCATTTCAAATGAAAGGATCCTAATCCATATAGTATTTCTATGCAATCTAGCACATTATCCAAAAAAATCCTTTGTTTTGTTCCCAACCTTGCTACAAAACTTGACCCTTTAGTCACATTGTCATTGTTAGTCTATTTATTTACCATTCCTCATGTTATTTTTGGGATATTTCCTTCCCATGTTTATCAACAATTAATCAATAAATCAATTTATCTACCAATAAATCTATCAATCAATCAATAAACTAGTTTTTAGCTTGACTAGGGGCAAGATCATGCTTGTCTTGGTATCTTTGTGCATGATTTATTTCTTGTGTGTATCTTTCATATGAATTTATCATGGTCCTCATAGTATACATTCCATAATAAACAAATCACACTCATATCCTTCATTATTCAACTTTCACTATTCATAATACATAATAAATGTTATCATATCTATGACTATCCATTTTTCCATAATAAATTATCTCTTTACTAAGACTAACATGTTCTCTAGACACAAATAGGACATATTTGAAACATTGCACTTAACAAATCATGCAATAATAAAAAACTATCAATAAAGTCTTCATTTCTATTGATCAATTTTCTATCTTTATCATCTCTCTTTGTCTATGGTATTTTATCTATGGTCTTTTTTCTATGGTATTTTTTCTCTTTTATATTATTTGTCTTTGACAAGAAGATCTAACTATTTGTTGAATCATTTGGTTTAGATTGTATTATCTTTTATCTGATTTTTTTTTCATGTTCCTATGATACTCGAGGATATACACATGTGATTAGAGGAGCAAGGATGGATTATGACCCTTTTTTTCTATTTGATTTATGTTTGTGGTTTGTCTTGAAAATATGGCTAGGGAAACTAAATTCCTAGTCTGATTCATGGCACTCCTTTTTTGCAATGTGTCTATTTATGCAAAGGGATCATATATCACACCTTGATCTTTCCATACCTTGGTGTAAGTCATCCCCTTGCAATTTTTATTTATTTTTATGATGGTATATGTGCACTTATCAAGGCTTATGATGATATATTCATCATTTTTATTTCTTCATTTATTCATATTACTAATTGTTCTTCCCTTCTCATTAATATATTATTGTGGATAAAATTTTTTCTTTCAATATTTCTCACATCTCATATCAATGAAACTAATTATTCTTCACTTCTTACTAATTTTTTCTTTTACTAAAATTTCTTCTATCCAACCACATTTAATCATCTAATTAGAAAAGTTTCCTCAACCTTTTCTGCATCATTCACCAAATTTCCCCAGGGGGCATCATAATCTCACTTCTATTGGGGAATACTATGGAATGACCTAATCTGAAATTTTCTTAATTTTTCCTTGAGCAAATGTGAAAAATCACATTGTCTCAAAGAGGGGAAAAATTTGGACACTTAAAATTTTCTCGAGCTTATCACACCATATTTTGACTAATTTCTTGTTTGATTCTTCATCTAAATCTAGTTCTTCGTCTAACCATAATTCTTCATCTAAACTTAGGCCAATTTCACCCTCTTTCTCACATGCACACATAATTAAATAATTTCTAGTATTTAATCATACTAATGGCTTCCATTTCATTAATACATTTGATTAAATAATTATTAATTAATTATTTAATTACTAACATTGTGTTTGATTAAATAAATACATTAATTTATGTAATCTGACTAATCTAATGATTAATTAAATTATTTAAATTTAATTAATTATCCATGGTTTTGAAAATAATTTCTTTTTAATTTTCAAAAAAATAAATATTACATCTCTCCCTCTTTATCTCACTTAACTCTTCCATTTCCTTCAATTTCTCAACTTAACTCTTACATCTTTTTGTTTCTCACTCTACATTCTCTTCCATTCTTCTATTTCAAAATTGAGAAACTCTGCCATTTTTCTCTTCTAAAAATGAGAAACTTTCCTTTGCCATTCTCTCATTTTATCTCAACCATCCATTTTGTCATCCTCTCATTTATAGATTCAGGCTTTGACTCTTCATTTCTCTAACCACCATCTTCAACCTATCACTGAAATTATTGTCTTGAACCATCGTATTCAACCTTTCACTATCCCCATTTTTGTCTTAATACTTTTACTTTGTGCACTTCAGAACTAAGAGTAACATATTTTAAATATTCAAAAGTGAAGGAGAGAAGAAAAATGGAGATCAACCAATGAAGGTATAATTTTCTTTGTTTTTTTGCATTCAATTTAATTTATACTGATTTGTGCTTCATTGTTTTGGATTTTATATTATAAGCTTACTTATAATGGTTTGGTGGTTTCCTTCAAGGATTTAAGATTCACAAATTGAATTTTTAGATCCGTACAAGAGGAATGTGTGAAGTGGTAGATAATTTAGTTGTCTACATAAATAAATAAAGTATTTATTTATTTAATGGGATCATGCGAAGAGAAAATAAATAAATAAATAGTAAATATTTATTTAATTAAAGGATTAGTATGAATATGGGAAAGGATGAGAAAAATAAATAATGATTTTTTATTTAATTAATGGGCTTAGGATAGGCTAAAATTAGGTGTGGTTAGGCAATGTTAAATTTTAGGTGTCTACACTAGTCACTTAACATAAACAACCAATTGACCATGCAACACCATATATAATTTATATTATGTAGGTTCATAATTTTTATTTTTTTCAAATTATCATGAAATGAATGACATTGATCCCAACCTTTACACACATAGAAAACACATCAAGGTGGGATGTGGATCCATTATACAACCAAAATGAAGAATGAATCTTGCCGTTGATGAGATTGTGAAAATGGTGTTGTAGAAAATATTTGACACCAGATTCATTTATCCCATATTATATATCCAATGGGTCTCACCATTAGTTATAATTCCCAAAATTGGGAGAAATTGGCATGTTTGTGTGGATTATAGAGAAATTAATATAGCCACTAGGCAATACCATTTCCCTCTACCTTTCATTTATCAAGTCCTAACTCCCTTGTAGGGAAGAAATATTTGTCTTTTCTAGACAAGTTTAGTGGTTATAACCAAACTAGGATAACACTAGAACATAAATATAAAATGAATTTAACCTATCCTTGGGGTACTTATTCTTATTTAGTCCTCTCATTTGGGTTATACAACACCCCTAATTTTTATAGGGAAATATTGATCGTGTATTTTTTATGTTTCTCATGAATGTATGGAATTCTATATGGATGATTGTATTACATATTAAAACTCCTAAGAGGAGATGTGGAACAACCTTGAAAATGTTATATAGAGATTTGAATACCACATTTGTCTCTCAATCATGTGAAATTATATATGATGATGGAGGATGTAGTCTTGGGATACTATTTCCACAATGAAGGTTTCTATAAAATCCTAATAAAATTGAAGTAATCACAAACCTACATGTTCCTCAAAAACAAAAATATGTCAAAAAAATGGGCCATGCAAGGTACTATCAAAGATTCATAAGTACTTTAGAAATCTTGGTGCCCCTCTAGTTTTCTTACTCTCTAATGATTTCAAATTTGAGTGCACAACTTTCCAAGAATCCTTTTAAGCTCTTAATAACTCCTTGAATATGGAATCTATGTTAAGAGGACCGTACTGAGCCATACCTTTCCATATTCATACAAAAACATCTTAATTTATTGTAGGTGTTTTCCCTGGTCAAAAGGAAGGAATGTCAGAATATGTCATCTATTACATTAGCAAGAACCTTTATGGAGTTGAATTAAATTACTTTCTCATTGAAAAAGAAATATGATGGTTATAATTTGTTATTAATAAGTTCCAACATTAAAATACAAGCTATCAAGTCTTTATCAACAGTAATCACACAACCATTAAGTATCTAATGAACAAACCAATGGTTATCTATTGATTGGTTCAAAGGCTATTGTTGCTACAATAATTTTATATCAACATAGTTGATTAGCCTTGGAAAACAAATGTTGTAACCAAATTTATTTCTAGATTAACCACTCCTATATAAAACCTACCAATTGATGACTCTTTTCTATACAATAATTTATTTTCCATGAATGTTCAAACCCCCTAGTATGATAATATTACAAATTACCAAGTTACAAGATGAACACCTCCACACTTATCACCATCACAAAAAAATAATTTAGTGGAAATAAGTCTCCCATATTCATGGATAGTTGGTTACCTTTTGTACACAAGACCAAGTAATGTAATGTGTAGATAAATTTGATAATATGAGTTGTTTGATTTCTTACAAGATTTCCACAATGAGCTTTGCGGTGGGAATTTTGTTGCCAAGAGAACAACAGTAAATATACTAATTACAATATATTATTAGCCAATGTTACATAAGGATGCAGTGAAATACACACATGAGTTTGTGATAGTTATAAAAGGATTGATCGCCCTACTAGAGGTTATGAGATACCCCTACAACCATAGTTGATGAAACCTTTTGATAAATGGGGAATTGAATTTATTAGCCCAATTGATCCTCCTTCAAATAAAAAGGAATACATGTAGTTAGTTTAAAAATTTAGGGCAAATGCATGAAAAAAATATAATGAAACCCTAACAAGCACAATGGAGCACAAGCTAGCATGAAAATCAAAATAGGAAAGGAAAGTAAACCAATCTCCAAGCTAGATTTGATTTATCTCCATTGCTCTTCTCCACCTATATGAGAATGCAATATTTTGAAGGATTGAATGATTTGATATGTTGATGTTGATTTCTCATTTTTGTAGCATAACAATAAGATGGATATGATAGAGGAAAAATAGATAAATAGATAAGAAGATTAAAATAATTTTGGTAGAGTGGGAATACTAGAAGGAGATCCATCTCAAATGGCTTATGAAGGGCTACATTTATCAGAAAATATGATTTGATTCAACATCCAATATTAAAATTCAATTATGTGATGTGTATGGGTAAGATTAAAAGTTGATTTTAGTGCCTATGAGACACATTAATTGGGTTATGACGTGAAGATAAAATTATGATGTGAGGAAATAAGTGGGATTATTTTATTAATTTGGAGGAAAAGATGCCTATGCCACACAAATAAGTGGGGCTAAAAATAGGACGTGAGTGGGAATATCATTATTTAAATAATAAAACTATTTAAATTATTTGTGCATGTGAAGAGTTGTAGTCATGTGACACATGTTCCAATGTGGTAATAAGTGAGGGATTAATTCAAATATTTAATTTAAATTATTTTGAGACATGTGAAGGTGAATAAATTAAATAACTGAGATTTATTTAACTAATTAGGTAGATTATTAAGTTGAATAAATGGGATAAGTGGGATAGTGTAATGACCTAGGGTAAAATATTACAAGATGTCTTACAAGGTCGTGTATTGACTAGGTAATGTTATGACATGGATAATTTTTGGGGTCTACATTTTTCCCCTTTGTGAGATGGTGTTTGAGATGATGTGATTTATATCAAGTAACATCATTTCAAAGAAGCTAAGGTATGGGTAGAGAAAAACAAGATGATACCCAACCACTTGAGGAAGTAAGGAGTAAGACGAATGAAGAAAATGGATTATAGAAGAATATTATGATGTAAAAAATATGAAGAAATGGGATGATGATACCCCCTCGAGAGGATAAGTGGGTTGGACAAACATGGATATAATCTCAAAATGAATGAGATGATAAAGGAGGGATATGTTGAATGAAACAAGATAAGAAGTATATGAAAAATAATAATTCTACACTATGTTTTAATAAAGTGAGCAATCATATGCATGATGTAGCACTAGATGTTATGCACCAAGGGATAAAGACCAATGTGATAGAACCTTGTCTAGATGCAAGATATGAATATTAGCTAGGAGTGATTAAGATTTGATGCAAATGCAAGATAAAAATGACAACACATACAAGCAAGAAAGTAAACATGCATAAATGATACAAAAAAAACAAGGTATTTCCCCTATCCAGTTATAAACCAATTATTAATTGATTGATTGATTGATTGATGATGATAGTGTTGTTATTGTGGGGAATGGTATATCCCTAGATCAACACAAGGATGGTTGATTGATTGATTAGGTTTACAACAATATTAGGATCAAGACCAAATGATGTGATTGAATAGTTTGGCAAGATTGATTATCTTGGTTGGTATGGATTAAGGTCTAACTTGCATTTGGATTATTTCTTGGAATGAGTGAAGATGATTGATAAATTGAATTGAGGAATTTTTTTTCTCATAATGATTTTGATTGATTAGATTGATGAAGAAATTATTTGATTTGATGATAATGATTGGAATGATTAGAATAATCTATTTGATTAGAAGAAGTGATGTGATTGAATAATTTGATGAAGAAATTGTTTGAAGGATTGATTTGAAGAAGTGGTGAATTGATTTGTGGAATTTGAAGATTTGATTTGATGATTATTCTTTTTATTTCATTTTATATCTTGGATTTTCGTTGGCTATTTGATTTTTTTAATCTTTTTTCAGGACCTTTTTCCATTATTTTGTATTTTTGGGGATATTTTGATTTTTTTTGTATTTTGTAAATGTTTTGATTTTTGGATTTTGTAAATGTTTTTCTTTTGGATTTTTGAAATGTTTTAATTTTTGGATTTTTAAATGTTTTGCTTTTTTTGGATTTTTTAAATCTTTTGATTTTTTTATAAAGTTTTTAAATGTTTTTTTTTTTTTGGGATTTTTAAATGTTTTGAGATGTCAATGGATGACAATTCGGGTAGCCTTTGTTCTAGATACCAATGACAAGGGAAAACCAAGCCTAGGTGCAAGGAGATAGATGTGATTAATGGGTGAAAGTGAGGTTGATAAGATAAGGGATAAAAGGCTCATGATAGATGGATGGATAAGAAGGATAGGTCATAGTGAATGGCATGGATGTATGCATCATAAGAGAGAAAGGATGTGATCACGAAAGACTATTGCATAGGAATAACATGCCCCATTCGAGGTACAATACTTATAATTTTTCATGACAAAGCTTATGACAATAGGATAATGATAGGAATGTTTGGAAGGATGAGGTATATCAGAAGATATCCAAAGCATGTTCAACATTTTTTCCCTTATTTTTATCAAGATCAAAAGGAGGAAGAGAGGATGAATGGAATCAATATGATAGGTGTGTAGGATGGCTAAAGATGGTAGGTAGGATGGAAATTATATGATAATAAGTGACATGATAAGATAAATAGGGTGGATGAGACAAATTTCCCCAAGTGTAAGTGACATAGAAGGTTAGCCCACACATGACGCCTTTTTTCTAGGTTTTCATCATGGTACTTATCTAGGGTGCATGTTTACCAAGTTTTCACCATTGGACGAAGGGATTTCTCTTTAATTAAAAAAAATAATAATAATAATTTTTGAATAGGATAAGGGGAATATTGATAGGAGGGATTCAATTGTATAGTTCCATGAAAGGTGATAGTCCCACTTGAGATGGATTTCATCACATGGACCATGCCAAATGTCATTATTCTCATTTATGTTGGTAAGGGGTGACATGAAAGGGAGATGGAGTAGGTAGATGATGGATTATGATGTCGATTATGGAGGGGTTGGTGGATTGTGTTTTGGATTATGTAGGAAAGATGAAGGGGAGGCTTAGCCAAAATCATGGACCATAGGAAGGTGATGGGGGAGATGTGTAGGATAATGAGTAAAGGATGAGGAGATGGAGGTAGGTGGAATTGTTTGAAATGGATGGGAACCATGACCAATGGTTGCACACATGGTGATAAATGTTGAATAATTTGATGTGGAGGGTGTTTAGGAAGCAATGGATATGTTTTCTTAGGAGATGAGTGATGAAGTGCTCTAGGTACCCACATAGACTTAGTATTTTTATGAATTTTATTTTATTGGTGGGATTTTTGAAAGGAGTGGGAATGTGAGGTGGAAGTGGATGGTTTGGATTTTGTGATGTTTATGCCTCATTTGACTTGATTTCTTTTTTCTTAGGTACCCAAACCATTTTTCTTTAAGACTTTTATTTTGGAGGTATGGGGCTTATATAGATTTTTAGATGGATTTTTCTTTGATTCTTTGCTTTTTTTCCCTAACGCATGAGGACCCTTAGGATTTTTTACTTTATAGGTAGAGGCATTGATTTTTTTTCTTTTGAATCCCATGGGTATGGTGGAATGAGTGGAAGCTTCATGCTTAGACAATGTGTGCATTGATTGGTCATGATTAGGATTTTTAGAATATTTATGGATGAATGGATAAGGGGATTGTATAATGATGATATTAGGTGTTGGGAGTAACAAAGGTAGATTATATAGAGGGATATTAGGATTTGGAAGCAATGGTGGAAAATTTGATGGTGGAATGTGTACACTCACATGATATTGACATTTGTAGGATGATGGAGGAGGGATTACAACATATGTTTTAGGTGTATGATAGGATTTATGGTGGAAAGATGAATTAGGATGGATGAAGGAAGTATCAACATCTTTATCTTTTTTTCCTTAGGGTGAGTATCCAAGGCCAACTGAGCATGGAGGGACTTTTACATGGATGGGATCCAAAATACCTAGTTCATGAAGGCCTAAACCTTTACCTTGGTAGTTCATGTTTTGGATTATACGATGGACAATGGAACTAGGTGTGTTTTGGACACTAGCCTTGAGTTCATTATTAGATGAAGAAGGTGTAGTTGATAAAGGTTGTTGTTATCCTAAAGAATATCACTCATGGATTAAGGTGGATAGACCAATAGGATATGATGGAGGACTTGCGATGGGTTTGATAGTTGGTGATGGAGGATCATTAGGATCTTGATTAGCACCGTGTTCACTTAGATGCAAGGTATTTGTTTGATCTTCTATGCTCTCTTGGGAGGCATGTTTCTCATAAAGGGAAAAAGATGTTGGTGGATCATTGATAGGACTAGGTGAAGGTGCATTTGGTATATCTTTCTCATGGATAGGTGTAGGATCAAGTTGCTCATAGATAGCTTCTTCATAGGTAATATCTTGATCATAGAAAATATATAGGTTATGGATAGGTTGGATGAAAGTGATTTGATCTTGATTAGGACTAGGGCTTGATTTTTCCACATGCTTGGGAGTAGAATCTTGAATAGGCTTGATATGTTCTACATGGTCAACAAAATGGAGACATTATGGAGGTTGACTTGGGCTCAATGGGGGAGACTCTTGAATAGGATCAAGGGGGAGACTACACGATGGGGTTGTAAGAATGGTCATGGTGTTTAAAGACTCTTTGTTAAGTTCAAACATATGAGTTGGATGACATGGTGATTTTTGATTCCTTGATGGTATCCCTTGGGTCACATCCTTTGTAGGTGGATGGGTGGATTTGGCAATGCCATAGGTTTAATTTTGATATGTTTAAACTTAGGGTGTGGATTTTATGGAGGATTAGATAATGGTGGGGGTAATGAAGAGTTTTATGTATTAGAAGGTGGAGAGGCCAATGGATTACGACAAGGACATGGTGGATTAGGGATAGCGATCTGATTAGATGGTGGTATGATAAACTTATAGGGTGCATGAACTAGATTGGTGTTCCCCCTATCAAATGGAGCATGATAATTGAAAGGCTCTTGATTTTTTTGCCAAGGTGGACTTGGGATCCTATGTTCTTGTTGTGATATGGGTGGATATGTTGATGTGGAATTGACATGATAGGTAGATGGGTTAGGTTGGCATGATGATGAAGGTGAAACATATGATTATGGTTGAATATGTTGATGTTGGAATGGTGTTTGGACTTGTTGTGGTATGATTTTTTTGTGATAATGATGGAGGGGTTGCATAGGATAGTGGTTGTTGAGAGGTGGATTGATATGGATAAGGGTTGACATTGGAAGAGGTGGGATAGATTGATGAAGGGGTAGCATAATATGTGAATGGATTAGGTTGATATGATGATATAGGTGACACATAGGATTGATGTAAATTTTTTTGATTTGGTGATTGGATTTGATGTTGTTCTTGTTTAATTTGACAAGTGGCCATGAGGTTTTGGGCTTGTGCTATGATTTTTTTCATTTGAGGTGATTGGTTTATTTGAATTTTTTGGATCATGTCATGGATTCCTTGAATGATTTTTTGGTTTAAAGGCGATTATCTTGTTTGATTTATGTGAAGTATGTGAGCGATATTTTGTGCTATGTATTATAATGTTGACATGGTGTCACTTTTGGGAAATATTTGATTAATATTACGATGATGATTTAAAATGATTAGTATGTGATTGTTTGAATGACTAGGATGTTTTTTCTTGGAAAGATTAGATGATGTGGAAATTTTTTATTGAAAAGTTTGACTTGGGAAATATCAAACACAAGATATCACATGTAAATTCATGAACACACACTAAACACAATGATACATTTCTCTTTCAAGATCAAAATGTTATGATTAAGCAAACACTTGAATACACAACAACAAGCCTAATGTTAATCAAGTGGGTCTGACCAATTAGGTCTTAAGATAGGATGTACAAGGTTGACTAGCGATTATTTGAAAACAAAATCCTACCACATGACCAGGGGAAAGGGGTAACCCACCCTTCACCTTCACTTCCCAAAGGTATAAATTTTTTTGGGGCTTATCCAAGAGTGACAAGATTTTAACTCCCAAAGAATTGTGTCTTTCGATTCACACCTTAATTGATTTCATCCCTTGGAGTGTTGGGTGCTCCAAGTATGCCTCCTAAGAAGGGTATGATAAAATTGAACCAAGCGAGGTTTTTTTGATCACACACGCACTTGATTCACACTCGTAGTTGTTAATTTCCCTCTAGAAAATTCAAATCTATGTAAAACAGTTTAAGAACTTGTTATTTTTAGATCACAAATTCAAATGTGTAAGAAGATAGTTTTTAATTTAATCCAATTTCAATTATGTGATCAAACTAGATTAATTTTATACCCAAATCCAAATGTATGGTCAAACAAGTTGTTCCTTTTAAGCCCCAAATTGAAGTGTTTTGCAAACAAGATTGATTGATCAAATGAGAGATAAAGACAATAAAATGAGTGCATCTAAAAGTTTTTACTTGCCAATCTATAATCTATGACTGATATTACTGATACTACACCTCCTTATGATCACCTACAAAATCAAAAACTCATATTATAATGCAACCATAAAAAATAAGCTCATCAGAAAATTGGAATTTCAAATACATGTTTTTAACATAATTGAGTTAGACTCAATTATTTGAAGACATTATTTATCTGAAAAATAAAAAATCAAAGAAGTGACCCATACTAATTTTCTAAGAGTTTTCCAAAAATGTAAAGAAGTCCAAAAAATTCCTTGTTTTACACCTAGAAATGCAGATTAATGAATACCCTAGAGAAAATAAAGATAAGATCATTTAGCACATTATATGACCTCAAAATAGAATCTACATAAAAGAGCCCCCCATTAAAATTTCAAGATATTTCTAGAAATGTAAAAATTTCTTGAAAACTCATTGATTTTCACCTAGAAAGTGAATTTTATGAATTAAAAAAATCACGATAATGCCCACAAAAATGGTGGTAAACCCTTAAGTTTCTTATGGTATCCTCTTTAGATGATGTAAAAGCTTCTGCAAAAAGTCTGGTAGAAAATTTCACAACTGTGTAGAAGATATGAAGAAATTTGTAAAACTTGAGGTTTTATCCAAAAAATAGTAGATCTACAACAAAAAGTCAATAAAACCTACAAGAAAAAAAAAAAAACTTGTAAATCTGCAAAAGGCAAGGGTTCTTCATGTTGGGTTCACCAATGTAGTTATGGTAAAAATTTATGAAAAATTCATTAAAGATTTATAATGAAACACTAACAAGCACAATAAAGCATAAAATAGCATGAAAATCAAAACAAGAAAGTGAAGCAAACCAATCTCCAAGCTAGATTTGATTTATCTCCCTTTCTCTTCTCAACCTACATGAGAATGAAATATTTTGAAGGATTGAATGATTTTATATGTTAATGTTGATTTCTGATTTTTGTAGCATAATGATAAGATGGAGATGATAGAGGAAAAATAGATAGATAGATGAGAAGATTAGAAGAATTTTGGCAGAGTGAGGATACTAGAAGGAGATCCATCTCAAATGGCTTATGAAGGGCTAGATTTATAGGAAAAAGCTTATTTTATTTGACATCCAAGATTAAAAGTCAATTGTGTGATGTGTATGGATAGGATTAGAAGTTGATTTTAGTGCCTATGAGGCACATTAAGTGGGTTATGACATGAGTCTAAAATTAGGATGTGAGGAAATAAGTGGGATTCATTTATTTATTTTGAAAGAAAAGATGCCTATGACACATAAATAAGTGGGACTAAAAATAGGATGTGAGTTGAAATATCATAATTCAAATAATAAAATTATTTAAATTATTTGTGCATGTGAAGAGTTGTAGTCATGTGACACATGTTTCAATGTAGTAATAAGTGAGGGATTAATTCAAATATTTAATTTAAATTATTTTGATACATGTGAAGGTGAATTAATTAAATAAATGAGATTTCTTTAATTAATTAGGAAGGTGATTAAGTAGAATAAATGGGATAAGTGGAATAATGTAATGACCTAGGGTAGAATATTACAAGATGTCTTACAAGGTCATGTATCGACTAGGTAATGTTATGATATGGACGATATTGGGTGTCTACAATACATATTAGTTTTTACAACTATTTGATAAAGTGCATATAATTTAAATCTATGAAATATGTTAGAGCTATCAAGGTGGCCAAATTATTATATGAAGAAAATTTCACTCACTATGGAGTACCCAAAGATATTTTTACATATCAGGGGCTCTAGTTCACATGATATTTGATTGTATCATTAGTCAATGAGTGACCCTCTTCAACTCAACTAAAAAAAATCTCTTGGGAATTAACCTATATATCTGAGGTCATCATGGTTGTAATGGTCGATGTTGTTTGCCATTGATGTCAAAGGTAAAGTGAGTTTCTTCAATATGCAAAGTGTTTCTTTAGTATGGAAAGTGAGTTAGTTCATTGGTGTTGTCATAGATTGGTTTCAAAGAGGTTGTTCATTCATTTGGTGATCTACATGCCAAAGTGGTTGTTGATATTCATTTCAAAGTCATTTTTGGTGTTAGTTCGTTTGGTATTGAGGATTTCAAGGTGTTGATGTAAAGAGTGATTTATATTGATATCAATATGGTATTCATGGTTCATTGGCATTCATTGTTCATGACAAATTAGATGTTCATGTTCATGATATAAAATGCAGTTTTCAGGCTGCAAAAGGTTTTGGCATTTTTTCCTTTGTCTATGAACTACTTCAGAGACTTGTGGAAGTTGAAGTAACATGATGGTGATTTCATTCTAAAGGTTTTTATTCTTGAAACTTCCATATATTCATCTATGCATACCTAAAACCCTAAGTCATATCTTAAAAGCCTAGTGCTTATTAAGATATCAGTAAAGTAGTTAATTTATGCTATATTTAGTTGGTGACTTGTAATAAATAGTCGAAAACCACTTAAGTAAAGAGTTGAGGGTTTAGGTTTGTTGGGAAACCAACCCCTACCCCTAAGTTTCACTATCTATACATGTTGCAAATTCATATTCTACTACATAATATAAGTTCAATGCTCATAATTTAATCTGAGGATTGGTAGGCTAGAAAAAATCAAAAGTTCACATTTAATCTTCAAACAACTACTTCAAAGGTTGTTACATTGATGGGTGTTTGATTGTATTTTGATTTGGAGCATTTTGGTAACTATTCTTGAGGAACAGTGGATTGAGGAAATTTCTATGAGTGCATTGTATAGAAAAACCATGGTCCATTCTTGGTAAAATATTACTAGAGGTGGTTATCCTTATTTCTTGTGAAGATACACAAAAATGTGGAAGATTTGAATAATAGTATTAAGTGACGCCTCTATATCACTACATTCTAGAAGTGTGTCTTCTTCTTGCGTAGATTGGAGAAAATTGAACTTGATTATTGATGTTTGAAGTTTAAATGAATCCAATGATAATGTGAGAAGTTTATCAAAGACCTTGATCTCATGTCAATGTCAATATTATACATAGTGAGAGAAAATGTATGACAATGTTATATAATTTTGTTGTAACACTATGTTCATAAAGTGTCTATTATTTTTGTCCATGAATGTGGTTTGTTTAAGAGCTTTGGGTCTTGAAGTTTGTAGGGACAGTGTGATTTTTCCTTATATGTGAAGATGTGATTATAGTCATCTGTGTAACAAGGATATTTACAAGGAAGAGACACTATTTTTTTGTATTGTTCTTTGTAATCATTCAAACAATATGACAGTCATAATATGTACAAATTTTTGTTAGATGTAATTATTGACTACACCTATAAATGTCACTCATGTCTTAGTTTTTGTTAAGTTCATGCATACTAGTTAGGGAGTAATTTATATTAATTATTGTGAAAATTAATGAGCTTGAATGACCTCATATTTTTATTTGTTTTACTCTATTTTCTAGATCAATTTTATGTTATGCAATTTATCTTTTGTGAACATTTTGCCTCTATTAAAATGTTATTATGGTATCAGAGCCTACAGTTGTGTTCCTAGGCAGCAATATTTGATCTAGACATGTATCTTGCAACAAATTCAAGTGTTGAGGTGAATGAGTCAAGTTCAACCTCTACAAAGAAAAAACCCACCATAGTGAAAACATGCCAGCACATGCAGCTTTCCTTCAGCAGAAGAGGGGTCTAAGGTCTATATTTTAGAAGCAAGATCTTGTTAATTAGCTCAAGAAAAGGATGAATAGGTTGGAATATTCATGGAATCCACCACTAACCCTAGCACATAGGTACCAATATTAAATGACAAAAAATATGCCATGTGGGCCATCAAGATGAAAAGTTATTTGAAAAATCTAGAATGTTGGGAGGCCGTAGTCACCAAATATGAAGAATCCAGTGCAAATGACCTCACTACAATGACTAATGCATAGAGGAATATGAATGCAGAGAACAAAAGGAAATATTCTAGAGCCCTATAGAATCTACACAATGGAGTTGAAGACTCCATCTTTCTAAAAATAGAAGCAACAACTAGCATACATCAAGCTTGGGAGATACTAGCAACTACATATCAAGGAATTTATAAGGTAAAAAATGCTAAGTTGTAGATATTGAGAATTTTTTTTGAAATTTTTCAAATGAAAGACACAAAAACCATAGATCAGTTAATGTCTCAAGCCATGGATGTAGTAAATCAACTAAGAGTCTATGGTGAAGACATCACATATAGGAAAGTTGTGGAGAATATTCTCAGAAGTCTTCCATACTCATATGATATGTTGGTGAAAAAAATCAAATAATGTAAGGATATTTCTCAATAATGGTAGAGGTAGAGGAAGAATAGGTCAAAGCTCTTCCCAATCTGATAACAAAGATAGTGTTGAGAATCAATTGGAGAAGCCTTTGTCACAATCTCAAAACCAAAGAGGAAGAGGTAGAATTAATAAGTCAAATATAAAATGTTATTATTGTAAACGATATGGACACTATGAGAGTGACTGCAAAAAGAAGCAAGGAGATTAGAACAAGGGCAGAGCTTATGCATCCAACATAGAAGAAGGAACCCCATCAATGTTCCTATCATGCTCATGACCAGAAGACAATAAAAAGAAGACATGTGGCTATTGGAAAGTGCCTGCAACAATCACATGACATGTGATAAAAAAAAATTCACTACTTTTGATGACACAGTTAAGTCCAAGATCAAGTTAGGAGATGACCATTTGGTACATTCTCTAGGAAGAGGTATTGTTATAGTATTAAAAAGGAAAAATGAAAAGAGGGATATTCATAATGTCTATTATGTTCAAAACCTAAAAAACAATCTGTTGAGTGTAGGCCAAATGAGTGAGAATGCGTTTGAAGTTAAATTTAAAGGTTCCACATGTACTATCTTAGATAAACCCCCAAGTGAAATGTTCATAGTAAGATTCCAAATGACTAGAAACATATTGTATCCCCTAAACCTAAGAAGTGTCAAACAATCCATATCTTATGCTCACTATGTTACCAATTCTGATGAAACCTGGTTATGGCACCTCAGATATGGCCATCTAGTCTTTAACAGTCTATATCAATTGTAGAAAAAGTCAATGGTCCTAGGTTTACCAACAATTGATATCCACCATAATCCTTATGAAAATTGAATAATATCCAAACACCAAAGGATTTCCTTTCAAAATGCAACAACATATAGAGCCATAGATCTACTAGAGCTAGTGCATACCGATCTTTTTGGTCCCATGCAAACAAAGTCTATAGGAGGGAGTTATTATTTTTTAACCTTTATTGATGATTGCAATAGGATGGCCTATATGTACTTCATTAAGAACAAATCAGACACCTTTGACATATTCAAATAGTTTAAAGAAATGGTAGAAAAAAAAGTGGTAGATAGATTAAGGTTTTAAGGTTTGATGGAGGAGTTGAATATGACTCCAAATATTTTGTAGGATATTGTAGTGATTGGGGAATCCAAAGAAAATTCACCACTAGGTACACTCCGTAGAAAAATTGAGTGGCGGAGATGAAGAATCAAACGATTATGAACATGAAAAGAAGTATGTTAAAAGTAGAAAACCTATCAAATGATTATTGGGAAGAGGTAGTTGCATGTTTAGTGTACATCCGAAATAGATTTCCTACAAAAAGTGTAAAGGAAAAGACACCTCTAGAAGCTTGGAGTGGAGTGAAACCATATGTAACAAACTTGTGAACTTCTAGAAGTGTAAATTATTCTCATGTGCCTAAGGAGTTAAGGAGAAAATTAGATGATAGAAGTGAGAAGTGTATAATCGTAGGTTATATTGATACATCAAAATCCTACAAGTTGTATAATACAATTACCAAGAAGACAATAGTGTCTAGAGATGTGAAGATTCTTGAAGATAAGGCAGGGCATGAACAAGATGGTGGAGTAGTTGATAGTTTGATTGTTTCACACAAATTTACACTAGTAGGTATAGAAAATATTGAGCAGACAAGACAAAGTCTACCTAGATTGCAAGTTCCAGTAGCAACAAAATGAAATCAAGGATAACAAGTGCACAGTCCTTCTTCTAGCAGTGATTCAGACCCTACAATAGAAAAAATCAAGAACCAAAAGACCAAGACTATCAGAGAGATATATGAAAAACAAGATAATAATGAGTAGGTAATTTTTTCTTTAATGTCTAGTTAGCCTATATTTTTTCAAGAAGTAGTTAAAAAGAAAGAGTGGATAGAATCCATGAACAATGAAATATCCCTCACAGAGAAAAATGACACATGGGACTTAGTAGACTTACCACAAGAGAAAACAAGCATAGGAGTTAACTGGGTCTACAAAAAAAAACTTGATGAGAAATGCCAAGTTGAGAAGAAAAAGGCAAGGCTAGTAGCAAGATTTTTTGCACAATATCTTGGCATCGACTAGAAAGAGACATTTGCACCAATGGAAAGATTGGAAATAGTTAGAATATTGTTAGCAGTAGCATCAAAACACCATTGGTCAGTTTAACAATTAGATGTCAAGTTTGCATTTCTAAATGGAATTTTGAATGAAGAGGTATATCTTGAACAACCACCTGGATTTGAGATTGAAGAACAAGAAAAAAATGTCTATAAACTGAAAAAGGCCCTATATGGATTGAAACAAGCACCAAGAGCATGGTATAGTAGAATAGATTCTTATCTACTTAAAAAAGTGTTCAAGCGTAGCAAAAATGAACCTACACTATACACAAATACAGACTTGCAAGGTAAAATTCTAATTTTATGTATCTATGTTGATGAATTTTTATACACTGGTAATTTGCATCTTGAGGAATTTAGGCTTGTTATGGAGAGAGAATTTGAAATGACCAATCTCAGTCACATGAAGTATTTTATAGGTATAGAAATTGAGCAATCAGAACAAGATATTTTTATTAGCCAAAATAAGTATGCACATGAAGTGTTGACCAAATTCAGAATGAATAACTGCAAGACAATTAGTACTCCTATTGTTCTAGGTACCAAATTGAGCCAAAATCATGAAAGTGTAGTAGTAAACTCTACATCATACAAGAAGTTAGTAGGGAGCCTAATGTATTTGAAAACAACAAGGCTAGAAATTATGTTTGTAGTCATCCTTCTTTCCAAGTTGATGGAGTCATTGAAGGAATCCCACTAGAAGGTAGGGAAGAGAATATTAAGATATATTGTACAAACAACAGAACATGGTATTTTGTATAGAGGTTTTGAAGACAACTAGCTCATTGGATTTACAGATAGTGACTTTGTAGGATATATCGATGATAGAAAGAGCACCTCAGGTTATGCATTTTTTTTAGGTATAGGTATAATTTCATGGGGATCCAAGAAGCAAACCAAAGTCACCATTTCATCTACATAGGCATAGTACGTAGCAGCTATATCAGCAGTTTGTCAAGCTATATGGATAAAGAGGTTAATAAGTGATATTGAACTAGAAACAAAGATTGAGCCAATTACTATCTTTTGTGATAAAAACTCAACAATATCACTTTCCAGAATCTTATTTTCCATCATAAGAGCAAGCACATCAACACCTGTTACCACTTTATTAGAGAGATGGGCAGCATTGGAGAAGTTAGTCTGCAATTTTTCAACTCTAAAGATCAATTGGCAGACATATTTACAAAGCGATTGAAAAAAATACTTTGAATTTCAAAAACAACAATTAGAAATTGCTAGTGCTGAAAATATTGTAATGAAAATGGAGTCAAAATTAAATGGGAGTGTTAGATGCAATTATTGACTTCGCCTATAAACATCACTCATGTCTTATTTTTTGTTAAGTTTACACATAGTATATAGGGAGTGAGTTCCAATAATTATTGTGAACATTAATGATCTCAAATGACCTCATCTTTTGCTCTGTTTTACTTTGTATTTTCTACATTAGTTTTATGTTATGCAATCTATATTTTGTCAACATTAAGCCTCTATTAAAATGTTGTCAAGTTTTTGTGAATAAGGGAGATGGTGGTTGTTGAATTTCTAATGTAGAGATAGATCACATGAATAGTGGATTATATTGTAACAGAGTAACCCTATGGTTGTTTTATTTTTTTTCTTCTAGAATTGATGAAAGTGGTGTATGGTGTTGTTAGCTAGTGAAATATATTGTTTTTATAGTGAGGCATGAATTTTGAAACTAGTGTGGTTTTTTTCCAGCGAGGCATGAAGTTTGAAACTAGTGAGGTGTTTCCAGTGAGGCATAAATTGTAACTAGTGAGGTTTTTGGTTAGTAAGGCTAAATAATATTTATCTTTCATAGTGGATTTTTACCCTTTTAGATTTTTCCACTCAAATTCTTGTGTTATGTATTGTCTTGGTGGTTTAGCATATTGAGTTTGAAAGGTTATCTTTGTTCAAGTTTCACGATCTAATTTTTTTTTTTTTGAAGTGGCTTCAATGAATTCCTTTGTTTAATTCAAGTGAATGAATTAATAGAGGTTGATTTTTTATTGAACCAATTATTCACCCCCCTCTCAATGGTTTTTTAGTCGAACATTAATGCCATCCTCAACTCCCAATGTATCAAAATGAGATAGAGAAAAAAAGTTGGTTTAGGGAAGATCTAACTTAATCTTTAACGAATTCAAAACTCATACATTTAGGCTAATCTTAGGAGAAAGAGAACATAGGAAAAAGAGAATATACCCAAAACACTATCTCCTAATGGGATTTGTTCCAATGAAATTTAAACCAATATTCTACTATCTATGACTCTAAAAGATAATTTTCATTAATTTAATGGAATAGAAAAATATATGGATTTTGATGATAATTACTACTAGAGTAATAACAAAAAAAAATTGCCAATAGGGTGTAATAGTTTTAACTCTAATTAATATTAATTTAATCATTAACTCAAAATTTAAGATTGGTTAATAACATAAATCCAACTCAAGGAAACATACTAAAATCTCTTAATTTTTATTAGAACACATAGTTTCCCTCTTCCAAAAAGAAGTTCCTAAAGGTTTCAATGCAATCTGAGTTCCCAACTATCACATTTTTATTTATTTATAATATGCTACAAACTTTACACAAGATTATTATGAACCAATAAGACTAAGCTACAACTACCACAAATTATGTTAAAATATTAAATTTCCTACTCCACTTGCAATGGTTTTGATCAACCAACTTGAATTTTTGGATAATTAGAAATTACTCATATTAGTGAAATGCTTCTAATTAAAAATAATAATAATGCTTTAATATTATGTGTTTTTTAAAGTTTTTTTTAATTAACTTCTATAAAATTTAAGGTTGCAAATAAAATACCATTTAATAACTCAAAATTTGTGTTCATGTCCAAAAAAAAGTAAAAAATAAAAATAAAAATAAAAACTTCACATTCTACTCAAAAGGAAAAGATGAAAACTAAAGTCATTTAATTTAAATTTTAATAATTAATTGGATTTTTAAGAAATGGTTAAATTGGTAAATTACTATATTGGGAATAACTTAAGACCTTTATTTATATTAACCTTTCCAAGAAATTTTTTCATTAGTCTCCATAATATGTATATTAATCTATAAAATAATTTTCCATTCTTAGAAATATCTATAAATTGGTTTATTAATAGAAATATAATTAATATCCTTAGAGACAATTAAATTAAAAAATAAAACATTTCTTCATTTATGTATCGAAACATTACAAGTTACATAGAGATTACAATTATTTGGATCCAAAATTGTCTAAGTTAAATCTTGAAGTGAAATTTTCTTTCCTAAGTAAATAAAAGAGGAATAGCTTATTATTGATCTAATAGTAATTTAATCTTAATTAAAAACTACTTGTAACTACTTGTATTGAATATTGAAGTCTATTTCCTTTTATTGTCTTGAAATTGATAATATTTTGAGCCCCTTCATATTTATCACTGATTTAAATTTGATTTCATCATAGGTAGAAAGGTTAGGGAGAGAGAGTTAATTTACCAATTTCCTTAGTTGTTTTTTTCTAAAATTCATATATATTACAAATCTTATACACATACATTTACCAACTATTTCAGTTTCTATATATCCTTCATTCATGAAATACGAAAATATTATAGATTGAAAATAATTCTCAATGTATCAACATTTATTTTCATATTTTCAAATGATATGTATAATATATATACATCTATATACATATATGTATATATATACACATTTATATTGCAATTATGAATATGTGTGGTGGTGTTGTCATTAATGTTTTCATTGATGTCAACATAGTTCAAGTTGGTTGCAGATGGTACTTGTATAGTTGAGATACTGTAGAAGTGATTAGAGTACATGGGGCTATATTTATGAAGTTGTAGTTGTGTTTTTGCCAAGTTCTTTTGAGAAAATTTGAGAAATAATGAAGGCAATGCTGAAGTGTGAGTTTTGAGTGTGCTTTGGTATTGTGCTCTATATTTCTTCTATGTTGATCATATGCCTATGTATATATGTAAGTGTGTTCATGGGCTTCAATGGATCATGTTTTTTAGCTTCTATTTCAATGGAGAGTAAAATATATGTTCACTGGTGTGTGAACTTGTTTGACATAACTATTTGCTTGTGGACTGGGATAAATTTTTTGGCTCTGCAGTTTTTTGATATTTGGTTTCAAATCTTGTGAATCTGGGAGATGTTTATTTCTGATGGTTTCTATTTTTTGACAAATTTTCTTGTGATTTGGTACTCCAAAAGACCTACTCCAGAGCTCTTGTGTGTTGCTAGCTGGTTATGTTGAACTATTGAAGAGTTTTTTGTGAATGAAGCTTATTGTAATTGTTGCAGATGTACCCAAGGTATTCTTAAATATGGAAAATATCTAGTGAAGAATGCTATGTGATCCACATGTGATCATCTTGTTGGAGATGTGTGTACTTCAAAGATCATCGGTATTTTCATTAGGTTTGGCTAACTTGGTGTCTACACTTTACATTAAGTTTTTGCATCAATTTGAGGAAGCATGTGATTGATCCAAGATTTTTTTTGGGTCCTAAATTAAATATGTAATTGGTCCTCTCTCATTCTTATCCACCTCGAGAAGGTTGAGTAGTTGACCTAGTTTGTATTTGTAAATAAAATAGTATAGATGACCTTGGAGAATTTTTCTAGGGTTGAATATTGTATAAAAGAAAATAAAGTTGTAGCAAATTTGATATCCATCCATCCATGATTCGAGCAAGTAAGTGAAGTGTGTGAACAAGAGTGAAAAGTAGAGTGTGGAAGTGTGAATAGAGACAATAGTAATTTAAGGTGTTAGATTCTTGAAAGCAGTGAGTTGATGGTGTCTACAATATTTTAATCAAGTTGTGAATGCATGGAACCCTAGTGGTGGATCTTCATTTATGTTTTCTTTTTTTGTAGGTAGTGAGCCTCTTTCTAGATAGTGAGTCATTTAAAGGAAGTGAGCCCTCTGGTAGTGAGCCTTTGAATTTGGTACTGCATTACTACTATATTATGAGTTAATACTCACTGTGTTTTTCCCCTCATTGGATTTTCCACGTAAATCTAGTGCCTTTGGTGTTTTCTTTCTGTTGGTTTCATTCCATTTTTACACTTAATAATAGATTGAAGTTAAAGTGAAAATATTAATTTTAGAAGTAAAGTGATTTGATACAACTGATTCAGCCCCCCTCTTAGTTGTCTTGTGCATTTTAACAATTGGTATTAGAGCTCTGGTTCCTAGGTGAAAATATTAACCGCTATAGGTAGAGTAGATGGCGCACAAGTCATAAATTCCTATTTTTGATGGAGCTGATTAAAATGAATAGAAATAATAGATGAGAGGTTATTTTATTTCACTTGGTTTCAATACCTAGAAATCTATGGAGATAAAGTATGTTATACCAATTGGGGTTCCTTCCTCTACTAATGAGATTGCAAATTTTGAGGAGAATGAAAGGGCAATGTATGCTATCTTAAGTGTTATATCTAAAACTAAAATAACAAAATTTATTTCTCTAGCTACTACTCATGAAGTGTGGGTAAAATTAAGAGACATTTATGAAGGGAATGATAGAGTAAATTTTTCAATGAAACTAAATGCTAAGCGAAAATTTGAGAACTTGAGAATGGAAGATGAAGAAGACATTGCAAGCTATCATCAAAAAGTTGAACTTATAGAAAAAAAAATCAAGAATCAAGGTGGTATCATGTCATATGAAGATATAATTGAGAAGATCTTGATGACCCTACCAGACAATTACAGTGAAAAATTATTTTCTCTTGAAGAGTCATATGCTCCAAAGAAATTTACTAAGGAGCACCTATCTAGTGTCTTGACTGCATTTGAAATGAGAAAATTTACAAGAGAGAAGGAGAAGACTGAAACAAATTTTAAAGAAATGAAGATAGGAGATGACTCGAATGATTATGATTCAAAAGATTTGGAAGAAATTTTAATAAGGAGATTGAAGAAAGGTACTAGTAAATACAAAGGTAAGTTGCATTTTAAGTGTTTTAGTTGTCAAAATCTTGGCCATTATCCATCAAGATGTCCTAATAGAGATACACACAAGAAGAACATGAATAATAACAATAATTACAAAGATAAAAATGATAAGAAGTTCAATAAATTGTATTATGTCAAAGAAGATGCAGAAATTTCTGATGATGAATCTGATTTTGAGGAGATAAAGATGAATGTTTGTTTATAGCCCTAGAAAATAAAGTTGTATCCACTAACCATGGAAGATATGAAAAATAATTTGGTCCAGAGAGCAAGAAGGGTGAAATACAAGATACTCTAGTAATTTCTTTTCATGCTAGATAGGATGAAGACTTTTGGGTAATTGATAGCGGATGTTCAAATCATATGACTAGAGATAAGAGTAAGCTCACTAAACTTGAGAAGTATGATGGAGGAATAGTTACGTTTGGAGATGACTTTGGTTCTAAGATTTTTGGTAAAGGAACAATTATTTTTGATGGAAGACATAATAATTATGATGTTTATTATGTAAAGGGTTTAAGGCATAATCTATTAAGTGTTGGACAAATGTGCAACAAAGAATAACACTTGTGAGATCATAAAAGGATCTAGAACTGTGGTAGCAATTGGAAGCGGAGCTCATGGAAACATCTATCAACTTAAAGGTGGTGATGGTCAGTGTTGTGTTTCTCTAATTAATGAGAGTTGGCTCTAGCACTGAAGGATGGTACTCGTGAATTTTGATAATATGATTAGTTTTGGTGTTTAAAAATGCAACCCAACTAGGTTTTGTAATTCTCTAAGAGGTATCCAACCTCTATATTGAAGAAAAACAAAGACTAGTGGCCAACTATTTATAAAGAAATGAATGGTCACAGGCACTACCTACCTTGAGGCTCTCTTCTGGGACCCTGGGGGTAGCCCTTGAGCCAAATATCAAACAATCCTATACCAAGTAACATGATCTTCCCTTATGAGTTAGCATCTCCTTCAGAATTCTACTGAAACCTAAAATATCATTTAACATTGGCAAGATATTGAATGAATTTTATCAACCAGCATGGAGAAAATGACAAAAACAACTCAACAAAATAGATTTGAAATGGTT